>AYEL01075941.1:0-53100 GCA_000484575.1 Olivierus martensii | reverse complement strand
CTTTCCGGAAACACTTTCGGCCTATTATAGCCCTCCTCAGCTGGTAATCTCAAGAGTCGCTCGCTTGAGATTACCGGCTGAGAGGGCCATAATAGGCCAAAAGCGTTTCCGAAAAGCAATTGTATTATTAGTATATGTAGTGCATATTATACATATCTAATAATAAATTAGTTTTTTATCCTGCTTCAAGTGCTTGTTGTGATTTCTTGTATTAATTAATTTAATAATCATAATAAAGATAAAAGCTGGAAAATAATAAATTTATTTAATCAAGTTCAATTAAACAAAAGTAATCTTCATAAGAGAAAGCAAAATAAAATTTATTATAAAATGATGACAGTTAAAAGTTACAAACCACTACTAAAGCTGTAGATATTCTGCAACTAATCAGAGTAAAGAAGAAATCTTAAGCACTAAGCAGAAATAAAACCTTTATTTCAGAAAGATACGTTTTTGAATATTAGCTGATGTAGACCAGCTGTGAATGGTTGAAAACATTCCTTTCTGAAATAAGTTTTATTTCTGCTTAGTGCTTAAGATTTCTTCTTTACTCTGATTAGTTACAAACCAATAAGTGAATTAAGTTCTGGTTTAGATAACACAAAATAAAAGAACAATAAGCTTAATTCTTAAACCAAAAGTACTGTTTATTTGAGAAATAAGTTCCTTGTTCTCTCTTTTGTTGCAAACAAATCAAACACTTATGAATTATTTCAAAAATTATTAATTTTCTATTAACACAGTTTGAGTAAATAATTATAAAATTTCAAATCAAAATTTATATGTTTATAAAAGTTAAACTGTAAAGGTAAGAATGAAGAATCACTGATTTCTCTATGAAAATAAGATTGAATTTTTACCTGATGAGCCACATTTCATCTTTAATATAACAGATCTACCAAACACATTTCAGTGATAATGAATTTAACTCTCTGATAAAGTAAAATGCATTTATTCATTTATTTTGCCATGAAAAAAATCAAAACAAGAATAAAAGAATGACACTTCCACTGCATTAACAGATGGCATGCGGCTCATCAAGTAAAATTCTACAGATAACAAGATTGACAAGATTGCATACTGAGTGTTTTTATGTTATTTTCACAGTTTTTTATTGATTCTGTTTTACTGTTTATGTGTGAATAAAATATAAAATCATCATCAGCAAACTGAGAACTGAATTTGAGAATTACCAATTACGAAATATTTAGCCTGTCAAAGAATTTGTATACAATATAAACAACATTCTACTCTCTTACTTTGTATATTATAATTTAAATTATTGTTTAAAATAAAATATTATAAATAATACAATTTTTATTTAAATATTATGGGAAAAAACAATTGGTTGATTTCATGTAGAACCATGACATTTGGCATAAAATTTATTATAAAACTTTAAATGTAAATTAATGTTTTATTTTAAATGTATTTTTTGTGATAAATATTTTATACAAGCATAAAATATTATTGCTGTGAATGCATCATTACATACTTGATCAGGCTGAACTATTGTGATTATAGTATTTCAATTTCCTTTTTACAGATGATGAATTTTGAATCTAAACATTTATTTATTTTGCATTTATATGCCATATAAATTAATGTAATTATAAACTATTATTTAACCATTTTTTTATATTTGAATTTTACGATACTGTATATCATTTTCCCTAATATGAATGAATATATCATAATTAATAAAATTTTCATAAATAAAATAACTAAACTTTTAGGAAACACAATATACAAATATTTCTTTTTAAATGTCAAGTATATGTCACCTGAAAATTACTTAATTACAGGAGTGCCAAATGGTAATTTCAGTTAATAAAAATAAATCAGATATGGTATCATTAGCTATGAGTATAGTACTTTGCAAAAGTTTTGCTGTTTGTGAATCAAATGCAAATTTTTAAATATTTTCATATCATTGGTTATGCTTTCAAAATATGCATGTCATTTATTCTGGATCCTGATATAGAATATGCTATGACTACATTTATTTGATTTTTTTAATAAGTGAAATTTGATAAAAATAAAAATAAAATTTTGGGTACACTGTGAATGAATTAATTTATGTATAATTTTCATTTATTTTAATATTTTATACAGCCTTTAATAAGTGAAATTTGATAAAAATAAAAATAAAATTTTGGGTACACTGTGAATGAATTAACTTATGTATAATTTTCATTTATTTTAATATTTTATACAGCCTTTTTAGAAATTTTTACAAAAAGAAATAAAAATTTTATCTGATGATTCATAAAATGCCATGTTTTTATTTTTAACAAATTCTTTTTGGTTTTATTTTACATTTTGTTCATCAAAAGGTATGATGAAAGCATTCTTACTGAATGTCACTTCATAAATCAATAATATTAACTTATACATCAGATTTAAAATTTCTCCAGAAATCAAATATAATACATATTCCAAATTTAATTTTCAAAACACAAAAATTTTCATGTCCTTTTTCACATTTTTATAATTACAGTTATGATAATGGCATATGAAGGCTGTATAAACAATGTGCATTTACTTGTTTAACTATTATTGTGTTTGATAATCAGACTTGTCCATGAAATATGTAAGATAACAGAGTGCAATGCATACAGTTTCTGTCTGTATGTTTAAAATGTTATGTAATTTATGATAATTTAGCTACCTTCGCCTTTTTTGTTTTTAGATACAGCAACTACAATACTCACTTAGTCAAGGTGAAACTCATATGCGAAACTCTTGCATCTTATACTGTAGCCAAGGAATGTTTTGCACAATTTAAACTCTTCTGCAGTTCTTATTAGGGAATTTAACACGTGAAATATTCACATTTATTAACTTTAATATTATTTAATCCACAGAAATAGAATCGCAACACATCCACTACAGTTTCACTGTTGCCAGTTTTAGAAATTGGCAACAGTTAAACGAATACTAATACCGCGTAAAGTATACAAACAAACTCTATATACAGTAAATATATTTTACTGATAATTAATAATTATATTATAATTATTTATAAAATTATAACTTATAAACTATTTTAAAGACGAAATGTCAGTGCGAAGAAAGGTTACATGATTAAATAAACAATAAAATAAATTTGCCTTAATCGATATCAAAATCAATATATTGGAATTATATAAGGAATGAAAATTGTTATTTTTAAATCTCGATAATTATTTTATAAATTTAAAACTTGCTTGTAAAATTGTTTATATAAATAAAATGTGATTTTTTTTATTGTATTGTATATTTTTATAAAGGTTTTACGAAAAACATATAGCTATCGTGTTTCGATGATTTGATTGAATCCATCGATATATCGATGATTGAAACAATCATTGAAATTTATCTTGAGGATGTTTTTTTTTGGTTATAGATGTCGCCACTTTCCACTCAGGCAAAGTACTAAGTGGCGGGCCAAATCAAGCCCTTCCACAAGCTAGTCACTCCTTTGGAGAGGTCAGCCAGATTAAGGAGGATGATCAACAGGCAGGCCCGGTCTCCATAATAAATATTTCCAAGAAGTGAGATCTAAGATCGAATTTCATCCTTCACGTGACAATTGACCTACCAGCGGTGGCGGATTTTCGCACAGGAGGTGGAGGGCCGCCTCGGGCCCGCAACCAGGCAGGGCCCTTATTTTATTATAATAATACATATTTAATTTTTTGGTATGATTTTTAGCAATATTTAAACATTACAACAATGTTTCTGAATCCAAGAATACCCGTACAATTAACTCGATAGTTTTATGACAGACTATGAATATCGTGAATACGATTCATACTTAGGTAAACAATGCGTCAAATTTCGAAGAATCTTTGAATAAAAAAAAAAACACAACGTAATAACGATATATCACATATCATAGTAACGTTTAGTGGGGGTGTTCAACATTTTCTCATTTGCTCTTGAGACATTCATGAATCAAGAGCTCGTCTGTTTCTTTTATGAATTAGTGATTTATTGAAGACCTGATATTGTTATAATTAAAGTTCGTTTTTCTATTTGTTTACCGCGTCTATTGGGCAATAAATAAACACAGGTAAGAAATACATTTGTTCATTTATACCGAACTAAATTAGCCACTTCACCACTTCATATTATAAAAAAAGCATTATAATGTTTCTCCATTGTGATTATGTGTCGTAAAATTAGCTCCAACTTAGGGCCATTTCGTAGTCAGTTAAGGAACCTCAACTGATTATGAAACGATTTAAAATTTAAATAAACACAGGTAAGAAATACATTTGTTCATTTATACCGAACTAAATTAGCCACTTCATATTATAAAAATAGCATTATAATGTTTCTCCATTGTGATTATGTGTCGTAAAATTAGCTCCAACTTAGAGCCATTTCGTAGTCAGTTAAGGAACCTCAACCGATTATGAAACGATTTAAAATTTTTTTTTTAATTTTACCAATATGTGACGCAAGTGGCGAAAGGTCATTCTGTATTTAAACGAAAAAATTATTTAAAGAAATAGTCGTAATCATTTACATTTATCAATAATGTTAATAGAAAATGACGTGACACAAAATCTGAATTTTGAAAACATTATTGATGAATATGCTGCATCTAAAAATAGAAAAGTAGACTACCGTTATAAATAAAAAATTTTCTATATAAATGAATGTTATATGTAATTTGTAGCGCTATTGTGATTAAAGCTTTTATTTGAGTAATGTTTAATTATTATAAAAATTATTATTTGTTCGATTGTTGTATTTAAACGAAAAAATTATTTAAAGAAATAGTCGTAATCATTTACATTTATCAATAATGTTAATAGAAAATGACGTGACACAAAATCTGAATTTTGAAAACATTATTGATGAATATGCTGCATCTAAAAATAGAAAAGTAGACTACCGTTATAAATAAAAAATTTTCTATATAAATGAATGTTATATGCAATTTGTAGCGCTATTGTGATTAAAGCTTTTATTTGAGTAATATTAAATTATTATAAAAAATTATTATTTGTTCGATTGCGTTACATGCTTGTATGTATGTATTCTAAAAATAAAATGTTTTATTTTAATAGGGCCATAAAAATATCTTACGTTTCGGGCCTCTGAAGGCAAAATCTGCCACTGCCTACCAAAAATATGTGCAGGCCTTGGTGGCCATTGGTAATGCCCTCCAGCTTAGTATTCAACGAATTCAAAGCAGTGTGCTGCGGACTTTGGTGGCCATTGGAAATGCCCTGCAACTTAGTATTCAACGAATGCAAAGCAGTGTAAAATCACAGAAGAAAGACAAAGCAAAAGACATGCAGTCGACAAGATCTAACAGTAGACTGGTGGCCGGATTGGCCGCGTGGAAACGCTTTGGATTGCCGACATGCAGTCGACAAGATCTAACAGTAGACTGGTGGCCGGATTGGCCGCGTGGAAACGTTTTGGATTGTCACTCTGGAGGACCCGGGTTCGAGTCTCGGGTCCCACCCCTTGAAAAACTCTGGAGGACCCGGGTTCGAATCTCGGGTCCCACCCCTTGAAAATACTTATCATGGGGTCCGGGCCCGGCCCGTCGATCCCCGCCTCCACAATCCCATCCGCAGGGGTGGGTAGCCTGTGGAAGGCCCTGTTTCGCCCCGTCACTTAGTATTCTCCCTGAATGGAAAGTGGCGTCATCTGTTAACCAAAAAAAAAAAGACATCTGTTAAAAAAAAAAAAAAAAAAACAGTAGACTGGTTATATGTAAAATGTGTAAAATTTCCCATGAACTAGCGTTTGTTATTTTAAATACTGGCATCTATATACGATACCGGATTCAACTTGTGTGGGGGCCCTAATGGATATTTCTCGTTGGGCCCCTAAAAATATGACTTATATATATAAATAAAATGTTTATAAATAAATATGCATTTTTTAATTAGCTCTTTGACTAGTATGGATGCATAAATGAACCAATCAAAGCTATCTGTGTGGGCTATTGACACAGATAGCTTTGATTAAATTGTTTCTATTCAAACACACGAGAATCAACGTTTTCAATGTGTTTAAGATAGTCACATAGATTTATTTTGCTTATTAATAATAATAAATAATTTACTTATATCGGAAGCACTTTCTATTTGACAGAATGTTACTTCTTTCAACCAATGACGAATGTGATTACAGTAACATTGCAAAATATAATTATAGGTGATATGAAAATTTTTCACCTTTTCATTTGGACAAATTAAATCAACATATGAAAATACATAGAAAGAGGTTAAATTAATACTTATTTATGAAAATTAAAAAGAATTTTAAAACAAAGGTAACATATCGCATATTTTTACTTTCTACGACTGCCCAAGTGCACAGAAGACAATTCGCAGTTGACACTGTGAGACTATATATACTAGCGGTGAGAGTTGGCGGAAGCACAATGCAATTAAGGCTAAACTTACAGTTACCACAACCACACCATGACTGCAAAAAGGTGATTACTTGTGGACGAATACAAGTAACCACCTTTTTGCAGTCGTGAACCACACCAGAACTGCACACAACAGAACCACACCAGGACTGCAAAAAGATGGTTACTTGTGGACGGTCGTGAATTAATTATATATCAGCATAATATAACTCACACAGACTACTAACTGAAGTTGGTTTCAACGGTTGTTGCAACGCATGGTATATATCACCCACAAAATTGCGACCATCGTTGGTCGAGCGCAATTCACACGTGCGACATACCGACCACAAGCCTCCAACGGCGCTTCCTATCAGTCAGTCCGTTATCGACTGCGCATATATATGAACAGTTGATACATTCACGTGTTTGTTGATATTTGGCACGAAATGGTGACCGAAAAAAGATTTTGACCCGGAGTTGTTTATATAAGAGATCCATAACTTACCATGTATTTGGGATATACTTCCGCTGCTTATAGAAACTGAATTGAAAAAGCAAAGGCATGGGAATGTCTTTCTTCTAACATGTAAGTGAAATTGGCTCTCGCTTTTATTTTCTATAATAGGATGAACCCAAAAAATTCTGTTTCGACGACGCCGTTTTCTTCAACATAATAATAGTCACAACAATAATTCCTCGTCTAAATCCATTTTCTTAAAATCTTCCATGTTTGAAATTGAAGACCATATTTACCTCAGATAGTGGTCAATACGGTCTTCAAGCGACTACTATAAGTAGTTCGCGAGTGGTTGATTTTGACGACAATACAACCACAGGGTAACCATAAAATAATTACAAATTTGTGATACGTGTCAGTTCAGCCTAAGACTGATTCCCACTTGAACTGCGCCGCCGCATGCTGATGATGAGTCACAAACGCAGATATTCTCAGTATTCGTTCCCATTAAGGATATCCTTGGTTCCCATCAAAGTTCCCATTCAATGATTCAGTTATACCTGTTTACACTGCAATAAAAGCCAATTTATAGCGGCCGGATATCGTTCCCATTAAGGATATCCTTGGTTCCCATCAAAGTTCCCATTCAATGATTCAGTTATTCCCTGTTTACACTGCAATAAAAACCAATTTATAGCGGCCGGATGGCTGAGTGGTAACGCTGTCGGCGTGCCACGCAGGAGAACCCGGGTTCGCGTCCCGGGTCAGGTGCCGGATTTTTTCCGGCCCTGGGCCCGGCCCGGTAATACTCGTCCTTCACCATTCGGCCCCCCCTCCACGGGTATGGGTGCATCCTGGTAACGCTGTCGGCGTGCCACGCAGGAGAACCCGGGTTCGCGTCCCGGGTCAGGTGCTGGATTTTTTCCGGGTACTGGGCCCGGCCCGGTAATACTCGTCCTTCACCATTCAACCCCCCTCCACGGGTATGGGTGCAGGGACCAGACCCGGGACGCGAACCCGGGTCCTCCAGCGTGGTACGCCAACGCGTTACCATCCGGCCGCCGGCCCCGCCCTCTTAGCAATCTCCCTGATTGGAAAGGGGTCGTAAAATATACAAAAAAATTCCAGTTTGTAAATGATCGCGTTCAAAATTTAACGAGTTCGAGGGAAGGCATCGATCATGTTACAATATAGTTTAACGAGTTTCCATTACAGTGACCTCTGGTGTTGAAAAATATAATTCCGCTTCTTCTGAGACAACATGTGGGCTATCGCTTTCATCGATGTCTTTCAAAGGAATAAAATCACCTTTAATTATAATTAAAGCTTTAAATATGTTAACTATAAGTAAATATATATAAAATTAGAATAAAATTTTCATCAAAATGCTACTTACAAATTCTCATCAAGCAATTTAACTTCGAAAGCGAGAGAAAAATAATAGCGGTCACTTCCTGTTTTGTCCCGAACCAACATCCAATCAGGAATGAGTTTCAGTTTAAACCCACAGGGCCGATTGTTTAAACGGAATTTCTATCGTCCATGGTTTACAGCAAAAACCGGGTTTAGACGGCGTTCAGATAAATCGCGGTTTTATAAGCATTGCAAAGACGTTGACTATACCGGTCGGCGGCTAAACCTCGGCTGTTACTACAGTTCCTACGCGCCTCCTTCGTTTGAAAATTTTCAGCCAATCAATATCTCGAGCTCTATCGATGACGTCAGTAATATGGCGCAAGTTCGAAGTGAAGAAATAAAGAATGTTTTAAATTGCACTTAAAACATTTAATATATTCTTTAAATTATATTTCACTCAATAATAATTCAAATTAAATAGAGAGGATTTTACAAACTATGAAAATTTAACACATGCGCAAGAAGATGCGGCCTAGATTCTAAACCTGGCTAGTGACTTGTCTATAAATATACTTTAAAACCAGTTTTCTAGACCTCATCTGAGTGGCGTCTGTTAAGAGGCTTCGTTTATGAAATGCAAATTTTATAAAACCGTGGTTTAGACCACGGCCGAGATCTAGAACGCTAAGAGGCTTCGTTTATGAAATGCAAATTTTATAAAACCGTGGTTCAGACCACGGCCGAGATCTAGAACACGTTTAAACAATCGGCCCACAGAGTAGTATATACTATAGACCTTCCTCGTTTATCTTAAACCGGTATGCACTAGTGTGTGATGTTTTCAAACAAGTTTTGCTATCCATGTTCCGTTCACATTTATGAGATTAGACAAGTTCTACTACTTCAACGGGTTTATATTGCATAGTGTAAACAGAGTATTAAGCGTTTGCGGTAAACAACTGCTGATATCAGCCAATAGTCAGTAAAAATACGAATACGTCACCACCAATCACGGCCATTGTATTATTCGTTTAGTACCAAGCTCTTCTCTTATTGGTTATTTCTGCAGCTAGATGCATAGTTGAGATGCAGACATTGATAATACTCAACGCCTGCGTCACTGGTAAATAGCTGAAAAATAGTAAGGTGTTGCTATAGAAACTAACGCCGAGTCGCTGAAAATCTGCGTTTGCTGCAGACTTCACCCTAAGTGGGAAGCCACCTTTAGTCAAATCGTGATGTGCGTAGTATAACCCGATAATATAACTGCATAACTGATAATACAAACCTGTATCCAAAATATTGCAATAGGGTTCAATGCAAAAATAGTAAATGAATATACACTTATCGTAATCTTATGTAACTTCCTTTATTATATTTTACCATTTATACGTTTCGCGAATATTGCAAAAACGAGAAATACTTTTTACAATATTTTTTCTTAATACAAGTTTTAATTACATAACTTTAACAACACGGCACCCCATCAAGCGTAGAGTCCGATTGGATATGTAATAGCCATGTCAATTAATAGTTTTAGGGCAGAACTATACCTGTGGCATTCGTTGAATACCTTCTTTTTTATTATCAGCAGATGACGCCATTTTCCATTTTATAAGAGTACTAAATGGCGGGGCAAAACAACCCATTCAACAGATTGCCCACCCCTGCAGAGGGATCAACCGAATTGTGGAGGACGGCGATCGTGGGCTGGATCCGGACCCATGATAAACATTTTCAAGGGATGGGACCCGAAAATCGAACTTAGGTCCTCCAGAGTGGAAAGCTGAACCGTTTCCACCCGTGACCAATCCGGCCGAATTCGAACTAGTTTTTGTCAACATATGATGTCATTTTCCAATCAAAGCTGATTACTATATGACAGGGCAAACTCTGCCATAGGCTGAGACTCTGCAGAGTAGATAGCCGGACTGTACAGGATGAGGATCGACGGAATAGGCCCAGATCCTATAAAAAAATTTCCCAAGAGACGGGATCTGGGAATCGAAACCGTGTCTTTTAGAGTGACAAATCATTAGAGTAAAACATTTCCATTGTGGCCAATACAGATCGACGTGAGGTTGGATCTGATATATCCTTAGAATTTTCACGGATTTTTTCCTATGTTTATCTGCTGGATACTAAGCGGTGGGGCATTTTAATGGCTGCCACGGGCTGCTCATATTTCTGGGGGTCAGCCATCAGGTGAAAGCTGGGATTCAATAAACTGGACCCAGACCTCTCCTGAGAAAACTGAAGATATAGATCTGAGAATTCAGAGATTTGTGGGTGACCGATACAGATTTTAAAATATGACGTCACTGTCACATAACGATAGATGACATAACAGATATACACAATATATGACATTGCGATAATATCATTGGGGCCAATGTCACTTCATAGATATAAAAACTCGTGCTTCATAAATATCATGTATGACATCATTGTTATAATAATTAATGACGTCAGAAATATATACAAATATATATGATGTCACGATTAATTACTTATCATTGGCCTTTTCTGCCAGGTATCTTGGCTATTATTTGATATTTTAAAGGTTGATTTCTTATTATTATACAGTCAAATCCCGATAAGACACCCCTCGTTAAGCCGCTACCCTCGCTGACCGCCAAGAAATTTGGCGGAACGGATCTTCCCTATGTTAATGGAATAGGCAAACACCGATAAGACGCCATCCGCCATCCGCCAGTTGAAACGTCTAGACAAATATTCCTTTTGATATTGTATTTGTCCTCGTTAATCCGCCAGGGGCATATAAAGTGACTTACATCCCGAAGTTCATCAGTTCTCTATATACAGTATTAAAAATTCTCTGGATTCATTTGTAACCAGCGGGTGGGAGAGATGGAGTTAATGGTTAATCATGTCTCTCTTTAAGCCTGGTTCACACCTAGGTTGTAGAAAATTTAAGATTTAAGAATCAGATCGTTTCCATCGTTTATTGCGTACCGAGCAAATAAGGATAATTTACAGTAAGCTGTGTACATTGTGTTTTACACAATGTACACATTGTGTTTTACACAATGTACACATTGTGTTTTACACAGCTAGTAGAGTAGAAGAAAGTAGAGTATCAGAACTTCAGATGAACATATTGTCTATATAGCACTGTACATGTACAGTAGGAGTATACTATACTGTAAAGTATACAGTTGTTTAAAAATGATAAGTTTGGATGTTAAATATAAATGTAATGTATTTTATTAAATTTAATAAATTCGGAATTCATTTTCATTTCTATGCTACACGTGTTTTCGGTAAACCGCCAACCCCGATTAGCCGCCAAAATCGTCCCCAAACTGATGGTGGCGTCTAATCAGGGTTTGACTGTATATAATTTATGATCATTCATAACGTTAATTATTACAGTTCGGAGGACAAGGCAGGTGGACCATACCTCCATATTAAGAGAAAGAAGAAGAAAAACGTTAATTATTTAAAAATATTTTAAGAATTCAGTTATGCTATATTATTTTATGCAATAACTACTTCATACTAGACATCCGATATATGAATTATAACATTATTTATAATAGGAAAATAATTTAAAAATAAAATTTCATTGAAAGAAAAATAATAATTAGTATAAAAATAAAATCGAATGTAATATTTTTAGGAATAATTTTGCTATAAAATTTAAACAAATATTTTTTAACGTCACTTTTTCATAAGTAAATTATTTTTTACTAATTCATTTATACAAAATTAAAATTTTTTCTTTATATTTATAAATAAATAAATGTAATTTTTAACCAACAGATGGCAGTAGCGACATCCATTTGCTAGAATTGATTCAATCATGTTTTCAGCAATTAATTAAATAATTTTTATAACATTAAAATAATCAATAATTTTCTTTATATTTATAAATAAATAAATGTAATTTTTAACCAACAGATGGCAGTAGCGACTTCCATTTGCTAGAATTGATTCAATCATGTTTTCAGCAATTAAATTAAATAATTTTTATAACATTAAAATAATCAATAACTTAAAATATGTTTTTTCCTCAATTTTAAATAATTTAAATTTCTGATTTATCGCTAAAAGTTTATTTTATTTAATTGCAAAAAACATTCATATAAATTATTTAAAAATGCAATTTTATACGTTACGATTAGAGTAAAATTATTTAATAATTATTTTGAGGATTTTTTATTTATGCCAGTATTGCTTAATTAAAGGAGTCTTTAGTTTATACAGTAGATTTACGATTAGCAGGAAATGTCAGGAAATTAATTCTCCGGATAATCCGCAAAATATTTAAAAAAAATCAGAATTATGAACACTATGCATTTAATATTAAAAAAATAAATAAATTTCACACATATGCATTCAAATGCTCTATTTTTTATTGAAGAAAGAAAACAAAAACTTTATTTATTTACAGCAAAAATTCATCACAATATTCATAATTTTGATCTCCAGTTATCTAAGATATAATAAAGAAAAGAATCTGGCTCTTAAAAATTCTTTCAGCTATTGAATCTAAGAAAAAACATCACTTCCGAATTCCTGATTAATCCAACAGAGTTAGTTAGTTAGATTACGCCGCCATATCCTCATGGGATATACTGTATCTGGCAGAGCCCCTCACAGGCTAGCCAACACCCATGATGGTGTCAACCGGATGGCTGAAGGATGGGATTCTACGGGCCGGGCCCGGTTCCCAACTGAAAAATTGGAGGTGTGGAATCCGGATTTGAACCCGGATCCGCCAGGGTGGTAAGCCAAAGTAGAGCCCCTCACAGGCTAGCCAACACCCATGATGGGGTCAACCGGATGGTTGAAGGATGGGATTCTACGGGCCGGGCCTGGTTCCCAACTGAAAAATTGGAGGTGTGGAACCCGGATTTGAACCCGGATCCGCCAGGGTGGTAAGCCAAAGCTGGTAAGGCCTTGCCATCCGGCAGACTTAATCCAACAGAGATAATCGAGAGTTCTAAAATATTTACAACTTTTCATGACTATAGAGTGCTTTCAATTTGTTTATCAGGGTTTGGATTTTAGAAATTATTCATAATTTTATATTTTCTCTCATTGGACATGAAGATAAAGCCAACTGAATGGATGACATAAAGAGGTACACTGGATTCGAACAGATATGTTTATTGATAAGCCGAAGATATATAAATCTGCATGCTATCTTTAACCATAGATACCACATAATCCACAATAATATCACACAATCTACATGCTATGGGATTTTTCATATATATTAATACTGTATAAGAATATGTTTTATGATTTTATTAATTTGATATTTTTCATGCGTAATATTTATCCTAATTAATCCTTTATTACATTATTTATAAACTTTAGATTTTCTGAACATTAACAGTTTACTAATTACTGCATAAAAATTATACAAAAATTTTTGAACACATGTCTATTGTAAGTTGGGTACCTCCTATATTCCAAAACACATACTTGACTACACAATACAGTACTATGCGGTTCATAACAGACAAACAGACACTGTCTTCTGCTATAAAAGGGGAAAAATCAAGATGTTGGACTGAGAAACAAATATAACATGTGGTATGGTCTCTCTAGTTTCATTAGATCATTATATAAATAACTTTCTAAAAATTTTCTTTCTTAAGATTGTACCTAAGGCAGTCATCTACTCATTTGCATAAAAATTATACCAAATAGCAAAAACAAATTGTTTCGAATACCATCTTTGACTTGATTTCATATGATTTTTTCAAGGCCAACAATTGGGATGTATTCTTTTAATGAGATAGATCTTTAATATATCATGAAAGATTTATATATCCATTTGATACACCTTGCAAGGGGTATATAATGAATCTTTCATAATATAAGCCATTAAAGATTCTCAGAATTCATAAATCCATACTTGTACCTTCTGTTTTAAACAAATTTCGCACAAATTACTTTGAGCAGGATTATAAATTGCTTTTATTAAATCCAGAATAATTTTTTAGTCTTCCACTGTTCTTGGGATTAAATATTCTTGAACTGTAGTAACTGAGGGGACCAAATATATATAACAGAAAACAATATTATAGAATTTAATACAAGTAATGTATAGTTTCTGCTCAAGGATTTGGGTATGGATTTTTTAAGGCATGAAAGATATCACGATGATTCGTTATGAAATTTTTTTTTAAGATACCAAAACATATATAATTAATCACTGAATCTTATATTTTGTCGATGATTTCGTGAGTATTTGGTTAATAATTTCATTGTTGAGATTCAAAATATGTAGATATAAGAAAACTTCAGATTTGAGACATACAATATGGTCTTCTCTGATCAATGCTTTGCTGCTGTTTCTGATATTCTGACAGTCTTGATGCATCTGTACCTATATATTTATGGGATTAATTGTTTCTTTAACAGCTTCAGTTAGGACAGATTGGAACTAAACGAAATTTCAATTATTCTTCCAAACCAATCAATTGAAGTTAAAGTAAACCCTAAACTATTAAGAGCAAGTGAAGCTAATTAATCTTCCGATTTGGTTCGATTGCAAACAACAATTTTCGTGAGGAACAAAAGAGATTGTTCTTTATCAGCTCTGACCTCATTTGTCTGATAATTAATATTGGTACTTTGTTGATTTGGTTTACAACCAATTTACCGCCTTTAAATTGATTAAGAATCTATCAATCACTAAACTCTTTTGACGTTAAGTCTGTATATAATTTACGAGGTTTTATCTATGTTCTATGGACTGTAAAGATAGCTAATCTGCTGATGTCACGTTAACCAAACATACACTTTAAGTTGAAGTTTGTTTAGAAGAAAACGTGATCTGAGAATATGGAACCATTTTTACTCCAGAAATGGTTGGTAATTTTAGTTCCTTAAAACGTTATACCTTATCCCAAGAAGCTGAGTAGTTTGGCTAACATGAAGAACTGTTATTAGCATTGGTTTGTTTTTATATCTTGCTATTAACTTTTGCATTATTATTCAAGATATATATATATAGGGATGAAAGGAATAGAGGGCTTACGCTGAGATTTAACTCTTTAGAAGAAGAAGAAAGAAGTGAGAAAAGAAGAAAGATGAGAAAAGGAGAAAGATTCCTATCCTGAGAAGTAGTATAGGGCACTAGAAGAAGGGAGAGGTATTATTTAAGATAGTGAGACTTAATTAATTTGGATGCACACAGGTCTGATTTACGTATAATTTAGACACGTTCCAGCTTTAGGCCTCAGGTTCACTATAAAAAAAATTAAATGCATTTAAGGGGGCTTCTTAAATGTTACAGCTTTGAACATCAATCTAAGGCTGTACAGACTTGTCTATGCTTGTATAGACTTGTCTGCATAGACCTGACTATACTTAGATATTTTATAATTAAATATTTTTGTATGTCAACACAAAAATACTCTTCAAAAATATTTTATTAATTTTATATATCTCATTATTGCAAGTATGATTTTGATAAAAATTTTATTATTAACATTTTAAAGAAATTTCGATAAAAAAATAACCTTCATGTGTGGAATTTATAGAGGAAAAATAATTAAATATCTTAAAAAGATTAATCTTTATATAAAATGTTTTACCAACATCATACAAGAAAAACCTTCATAATAATAAGATAAACACGAAGAACACTTCGAATAGCTCTTTAAAATATTATAAATAAATAAATAAATAAATGAACGATGCAGAAAATAATTAACATCATAAATTAAATTTTAATGCTTTATTAAAGCGGGAAAATAAAAAATAAATAGCATTTTCCTCTGAGAAAATCTCGAATGGTGATGTAATAGGAAACCATAATTTAAAGTTATTCTTCTGTGAAGGAGTACCTTTTGTTCCATTAATTAATATCAAGCGTCAGGACTTTGAAATAGGATCTTGATCGTGTGAACCGAATCATACCTTTCTCCTATTTCCTCATTTCCATTTTATTACATTTTTAAAATTATTATTAATAAGAAAAATATTTTACAAAATTTTAACGCTTTTCGGTTTTAAAAATCTTAAAATTAGTAATAAAAATATAATTTTTAAAAATTAAATCGTTAGTTTATTATTGAAAGATGGCGCCACCTGTTAACTTTCTTCTTTCTTCTTCGGTATCTTTTTTTTAATATTTTATTATTGTTAAAAATATTATTATAGTCGTAATTATATTAAAGATTAATTATTATTTGATTAATAATAAAATTTATAAAAACGCACGTGGTTATCGTTACAGCAAGAGTCGTAATAAAAAAAATAAAAATAAAAATCTCTATTTCGTCATCAGTTTCTGTCGACGTCATAATTGCGTAATCTGTGACGCAACGTAAGTGGATCGAATCTGGATATGAAGTAATTTAACGTTCTTTTCATCATTAAAAAAAATTATTTGGAATTTTACGCAATTTTAACTTTCAGGATCACTCGGAAAATCAGGTTTTACATTATGTCATCACGTAAGTCCTGCAAACACGATTTATCCGTTCTTTGCATCTGATACGTTAGGCATTGCAAGTTTTATAGCTTTATCTCCAGAGTAAAATGCTAAGGACGGAGAGAGAGAGCGAGAGATGATATTGCTTTTATCTCTCTTGTTTCCAATTGTCGTTTCTTTGCGTCATGCATTTGCAATACGCAAACTATAGTAGAAGTTTCGAAACAACAAACTACGGAATTTTATCCCGTTGTAGAGGTCGACTTATAAATCATATTGTGTGAACGTACAGAGAAATACGTCGTGGCAGTTGCATGTGTTGTCAATTGGCATTACCGAGTTATTAATTAAGAGTAGCAGCGTATAAATTAGTGTCTAGAAATCAATTGGTTAGAATGATTGAATTCCCTTGAAACTCGTCCAACCAACACGGATTAATTTCGACTTGAATTAACATGATAATGATCTAAGATTATAGTTGTCGCCTACTATATACAATGTAGGAAGTTGTTAATACTCCAACCTCGACTAACAGCACGCTAAATTAATAAGAGAGTTCCTTTTGTAACTTTTAGAACGAGTTTTATCAAGTATTTCTCCAGTTTTTCATTCTAAGTTTTATCAAAACCAATTAAAAAATTGCTGCACTTCTCTCAATCTTTATTTATTTATTATTATTTTTAACTTTTAGAAAAATAATAAATACACTACACGAATTTTATAATGACTACAAACAATTTTTTTGTGTTTTTTAATCAGCATATAAACAAAGCATTAACACAAGTTTTTCTTGTGTTCATGCTTTGAAACACTTATTTCTCTTGTGTTAAATCACAGTGGCATCTGTACAGAACACACCACTTAAAAATGGAAATATACCGTACGCCCTTTTGTGACGTCACACTTTTATTAATCGATTACAACAGATCGAGAGAGCGAATCGATGGCATTTCCAAACACCTAAGTAAATTAAGCTCTCTCACAACATTAATAGTAATCTCTGCACATAATTGTTACGTCATACCAAACTGTGATCCTGTGTGTAAAGTTTGAACAATTAGTTCGTTATTGAGCACTTGTAAGATACTTATCTTACGGCTCCTTTTAATGACGCAGTGTTTATCGATACATAATTGTTGTACACGCAATAATTATTGTTACGTAATAATTGCAATAACCAGGGTCGGATTTAATTTTCTTGGGGGCCTGGGTTTGAAGATCATTAGCTTCTGTAACAATTAAATATCTTATATTATGCCTTGGGGCCCCCTAAAAGTTGGATTCCTGGGCTCAAGTCCTATTAGTCCTTATATATGTAACAACCATTGTTGTAAACGCAATAATTGTATAAAAATGCATTTAAATTTAAATATTCACTTTCATTCACGCGGTAGATCGCATAGGGCACATTAATGGCACAAAAAATAAATCAGAACGATGTCTCGCATCGAATAAATCAATTTATTTTTATTTTTATTTTATTCAGTCGATATGGATATGTACTGGAGTAAATCAATTAAATGACGTCACAACTGGGGAGAATTATTACAATCGGAGAAAAAGTTATTTGCCAAGGCAGTGTGTTTAGATACATCCTTTATCTTAGCTTAGCCTTTTCACTCTCGCTGATTGGAAGATAGATCTGGTCAACTTACTCGACAGCGGGACAATAGCTCTTTTTTCTTTTATGGTCTTCGTATGTCGTTTTTCTTACTTTTCATCCTTTCTGGTCGTCCAGTTCCCTGTGGGGTAACCGATAAGATGTCTCTGCATGTCATAGGGGTAAACAATAGGATAATGCAGCAGTTACAAGCTAAAGCAAACCAAGCGAATTGTGATGTAAGGAATGGTAGTGTTGCATTTAGCATTGAATGTCCTTATCTTTTCACTTAGTAGAAGTTAAGCGAATTACTAAAAAAGGGGGGAACTACTGGTGATTTAATAAGCAGCAAGTCCCCCTTATTTGTTTGTTATTAAAACAATTAGTATAATTAGTCTCGCACACATTGTGGTGGGATACAACCGGTTCATGCGAACCGGTTGTTAAATAATTTGAATATCGCTACTGCCTACACTTACATAAAAATATTTTAATGCAAATCAATATAACTGATTTAATGCGAATAAACACCGCTGTTAATAAGAAAATTATCGTTGTGTCCTCAGGATAAACATAATATTCATCTATTAAATAATCATAAACGTTGTATCATTAATAACACTAAGGAGTTAGTTTATCTTAGTAAGATTATTTGTATTTTGCTTGATATACGTAAAGGTCATTTCATGAATAAATCATTGGCAATTATTAATCATCTTCGTCCTCTGGGACAAAAGTCAGAGGAAAAAATCAATTGTTAGAGTTATTTCTGATCATCTTTGATCTCATGCTGCTAGAGTTAAACTTCAGTAGCTCCTTCTTTGCAGAATGTTGTATTAAAATAATACGCGAAAGTTTAACACGTGGCATTGAATTAATTAAAGTTCTCAGATTCACAAAGTTTTCTTCTGCTAGAGTTAACAATTTTTTTTTAGAGAGAGAGAGAGAGAGAGAGAGAAAGTGTTTGTTAATGTCTTTGACATCCCCTTTCATTTTCGAAAGATCTCTTTACTCAAACAAATTTCAGACATCATAGGAGAAGACGCTTTCGTGACTGAAAGCGGAAGTGCGGGTCGTTAAGTGAATTCGTGTTAATGTCGTTTTGTTAGGAGCTTCTACTTAAACGCACCTAATTGACAATCAAGTAGATAACAGCTAATATGAACGTCTTCTTTCTTCTAATGTTTCACCTATAAAAAGATATATAATTTATACCGAAGTAAATATATAAATCATGCAGCTGTTTATACTTTCCTCTTTTTTTATGGTTTCTGCTGCAATGTTAACGATAAAGAACACACCTTCCCGTAGAAAATAAACTTTAACAGTTATTTTTTCTTTAAAAAAACTGTTTCAATACCGAATAGGCAAGTTTAGACAAGAAACAGAAATTTAATAAATTTTTGTATATTTCTATACCGCACACTTAGTTTGATCATTTTGTTAATACGGTACATTGGACAAAGTTTCAAAATTCGATAACTCGTGAAGGAATTTACACTTCGAATCGAGGTTTTTTTCTACTGGTTACCAGGAATTTCTATTTTTCGTATTTATATATCAAACGGGACTTAATAATAAATTTTTTTTTTTAAATAAATGTTTGAATATCTTATGCGCGCCGTTACGGATTCCCAATAACTCGCCTGAAAGTCTGAGAGGGAGGAGGATTAAAACTGTTGAATTATTTCTACGCCAGATGGCGTTACAGATCTGGAGAACTTCTTACATAATGAACGACTTATCGAACCATTGCTTTATATACCAATGAAAGTATTAGAGACGTTAGAAGAATTTGCGCAGCTATAAAAGGAAGGAAAATTGATCGTTAAGAAGTTAATACCAAGAAAGATTTGATACGGACGGTTCCTTTGAACTTTCCGACTTATCTAAAAATACTACGACGTTTTTAAAAAAAAACGAAACATCAGTTTTCAGTTAGTAAATTTTTATCCATTTTTTATCAAAAAGAAACTAGATAGAAGCAGGAGTATATATGCCATTTTAAAAATACATTTGGCATGATAAAAAAAATTATTTACGGAATATCATCAGCTAAAATTTATACTGTTAAAGTCAATTGTTATCATGGGAAAATGATGTTGTCTTCCTACGTGTTTTGAGACTGTTCGAACAATTATTGCATCGGATAGTTTTCTTTAGTGCTTTTTACAATTTCATGAGGTCCTGCAGATAAATGTTTAATTGAGAATACGCTAGAGAAGCTAAGAAAAATGGAAGAAACTTATCTTTAGATTAGTTAACGTATGAATCTATCTCATGTTCGAAGATACCCTGAAGGTGTGTTCTACTTAGCATGCATCACGTCCTGCAAACAGGCCAAACAAAAAAAAAAAGGTCTGCACACAGACTACTTTTTTGTTTTCCTTGATGTTTTCCACCAAACAAATTTATTGATCGAATTTTGCTACTTACTAACTTGGACAAAATATGATTATGCAAATGCATCATTAGGTGTACGTTTAATGCATTTTTGAGAACTAAAAACTGTATAGAAGAAAATAATAAAGAAAAATTATGTTTGACATATAAATAATTTATTAAAATAGTTAACTGCATAAATATAAAACAGAATGCATTTTATGTTATTTAAATTATCTGCATCACCATCTTTAACAAGTATGAAAGATCATCATGTGATTCATCATCTTCACAGCACCGCTTGAAGATAATTCTTTATATATCTTGATAATCATCTTAATTTTTTAAAAAAGTAATAAATTCTACTTGTGGTACAGCAATTTAACCCCAAATCTTCTGTGGTATCACCAATTTAACCTCAAAGTCTTCTGTAGTAACAACACACCAAGTGCGAGTTAATTCGGGAAATTACCCACAAATTAATTTAATTTGTGGGTAATTTTTTACTCTTGATGGGTAAGTTTTTATCCATCAAGTAAAAAATTAATAATTATACCTCTTTAAGTCAAAAATTTCTAGTTTTTTTTTGCCTCCTCTGTGCTTTCGGAAGGTTACAAAATTATCATGATTTTAAAATTACGTCGATGTCGTATCGAAGTATAAAAAAAAATATGAAAGAAAGTGAAAAGATCGCAGGATGAAGTTAATATGAAATATTCACTAGACCACACGCCAAGTCAAACGGGAGAATCTTATAAATATCTCAGGAGGAAGGACACTTAAGTGAAGACGGAACGTGATCCGAAATGAAAAGACCACTGGACACTCTCATACAACTTTGCTTTTGAATGCACTTCTGTTGCATTGTCCCCTTTCTATAAAGTCATCTGTTTATATTAATAAACACTCGATGCATTGTAACGATACGTCAATAAAACACGCTTCTAGAATAACTCGAACTAAGCTTTACTGTTTGCAGATCTCACAGTATTCTCTGTAAATGCGATCCACATCACTACAAACCATGCATAAAAGGGCAAAATTTGATCGTATAAATGTAAATATACCTTCAGGCAAAAGTGGCATAATTGCGGTTCTTGTTACTATAACAGCAAAATCATACATGATCTTGTTTGACTAGACAAGTTGCATTAGATATATAACAGGAAGTTGTGTTGATGAGTTGTTATAACGACTTGCTCTTTTCAAATTATGCATTATAATGAATAAAACTTATAATATCTCTTATTTATTATACTTAAAATTTATATCTCGAAAAAATGCTATTACAGTAACAAAATTATTATTTGCATTAGATATTACCATTCTAACTTATTGTGCAACCTACTTTATAATTCCTTTACATGATAAAATGAAGCAAAAAATTATTTCGATTAACAGACTAAATTTTTATTACTGTAGTAGCACTCAACAGTATAATTTTTATTATCCAAACAGTTTATAATAAAAATTTCATGTATTAAAACTAATTTTTGTTGCAACGATAAAAACAAATTTAATCATTATGCTACTATAATAATAAAATTTACGAAGCAAATAACTGTAGTAGTATTAAATAATGCAATTAATTTGTTAATTAAAAATGTTTTAGGTGAAACTATTAAAGATAAATAGCTTAAATTTAAAATTAGCCACCTTCACGTAAAAAAAAGAAAGAAAAAAGTTTTCTGCAAAAATCGATCCACGTGTTTTCAAAAATAATAGTTCGCAAGCAAATCTTTTTTAATGATATTTTATGATCGAAATCTGTGCAAAGTTTTTCAATCAAAATTTTTTCGAATTATGCAATCCAATCAGTTAAAAATGGCATAATTATGCTTACTATAGTTACGTACACATGTAGCAACAGTTTTATAAAGTATGTTGCACAGTATGTTAGAACGGTAATATCTAATGTAAATATTAAATTTTGTTGCTATAGTAGCATTCTTAGAGATATAAATTTTAAGTACAATAAGTAAGAGATATGATAAGTTTTATTCATAAATATATACAAGATGGCATTTAATAGAAAAAAGTTATCTTTAAATTTAAAGTAAATAAAATAAATATTAATTAGTAACTCGCATAACGTTTTAAACATACTGAATAAGATATAAAAGTCCATTTTCCAGTTACTTTTTTTTTTTAAACATTTCTTGAATATTTCAAAATAGTTTCTACTTCCTATGCATACAGCGCGCATTAATAAGTGGATATCCAGCATTTTTTAGTAGAAGATAAGAATAAAATGATAAATATCGACCAGAAAATCGGATTATTCTTTATGGAACTCAAACCCAGATGTTTTAAAATATTCATGTGGGTTGTATAGGTTGATGTTTCTATCCAGAATAATTTCTTTTACTTAGAACTCACTCAGGATTTTTTGAAGTTACCGTTTCGAATGGCAAATAATATATATATATAAAAGAAGAAGATATAGGAAAAAGAAAGGAAGAGAAGTTTGTAATCGTGAAAAAAAATATAAATTAAAGTGTAGACTAACAGACGTTTCTTATTAAGGAAAATGTTGCAGAAAGTAAAGAATTTCCTACTTAAATATAAAAAACTTAAAAAATTTGCATGGGTTAATAAATGAAAAGTTGATTTGAACTAATATAATAAACATACTACACGTAGCAAACATGCAATCTAGAATTCTATCTAGACAGTACTCTAAGATCCTAGAGCACTATCTAAATAGTACTCTCTCAGAGTAGTAAAGACTGCTATCTAGAGTAGTAGATAGTACTATCAAGCAGATTATCTAGATCTCTACTATCTTAGAGTTGTAGAGAGTATTTAGTAGTAGGAGAGTATTATTTAGATAGTTCTCTCTTATCTCTTCTATCTAGATAGTACTTTCTCTCAGAGTAGTAAAGATTTCTATCTAGAGTAGTAGATAGTACTATCAACCAGATTGTTAGATCTCTATTCTCTTAGAATAGTAGAGAGTATTTAGTAGTAGGGGAGTATTATTTAGGTAGTTCTCTCTTAGAGATCTATCTAGATAGTACTTTAGATAGTTCTATCTTAGATTTACTATCTAGATAGTACTCTAATAGAAAGTAGAAAGTATCTAGAGTACTGTAACAGATAGTAGACAGAATCTAAACATTACTCTAGATAGTATGTTTACTACATTTAGACAAAATGTAACAAAAATATTACATTTTGTCTAAAATTTTGCTGCAAATTGTATTGTTTCATACAGTGAAAGTTTAAAATTGTTAATATAGTAGCACTTCTTCTTTTGCATAATTTTCCACCCGATGCTGCTGCATGTTGATGAACTAAAAGATGAAATATTACAACATTCAGTTTGACCATAATAAAGTATGTTGTTATCCATTATGTGTTATTGCATTTTACATTTTGATTTTTAGCAACAAAAATTTTCCTTTTCTATATTTCACTTTACTGCTTACAGAAAAGAAAATTTTGTTATAATAACAGCATTTCGGAAAATGTAATAAATAAATGCGGTCTTCTAACAACTTTTAAATGTTCTGGAGGATGAGAATTTTAATAATGGATAGAATAAGAAAAACAAGGAAAAAAGGATATTGCACATTTGACAAACATTAAGGTATGCATGCGATTTATTTTCAGGAAATTTGGATTTTCTTTTTTATTTTACAAGATCGGGAAGTTCGTGTTGAAGACTTTGAAGTTGTAATTTTTGCTAGCTTGCTTCAAGAATTGCACTCGCTAGTTTTGCTCCAGGATATGCTGAGTTGACACGAAAATAACAAGATAGGAAGTGAAAATTCTAAAATTAGTACAAAAAGTAACGATAGGAAGAATTTTATTCTTGAATCAACACGTGTTATTACGATAACAAACAATAATACGTTAAAAGTAGAATTTAATATATTATAAAATTTAATTTTGATATCTATAGATTGATTCATGCTGCTGCAGTAACAATTTTTCATATTATTACTTTTAATCATTTATTTTAGATGATATATAAAACTTGCTCTTACAATATTACACCATTAATTTACTATTACGTTAACTTTTTTCATTTTTTAATTAATATTATTATCTTGAATATTACTGCAGTAGCATTCCTAAGATATTGATAGTTAAATTATAAAATACATAAATTTTTACTCTAAATAGCATTTATTTATTAACATGAACATAGAAACATCATATTTGTTAAGACAGCACTATCATTATAATTTTATAAATAATTAATACATTATGCATGCTACTACAGCAACAAAACCAGAAGCATATTAATATACAGAACTATAGAAAAGATGCTCATCCTTCTTATCAATGTTTGAATATTATTTTTATCATTAATTTAATATTTTTAGTATAATATTTTATAACAACATCATAATATTAAAAATATTTAGGAAGAAATATAACTTAATATAGTGAATGACATAATTCATTATAAAAATAGAAGTATTTAATTGAAAAAAATGATTAAGTGCTGCTTACAAATGTATCATTTCATTATAACAACTTGATAGCATCCTAAAAAAAGTTTTTATCACAAAAAAATTTTCAAGGAAAAAATAAAAAAAAATTTTTTCTTTAAACGATAATAAAATAGAAAAAAATGCATTAATACATCTTTCTAAAATGATTTAAAGTATTTTTCATTACTGTAAAGATTTCAGTTCTTTATCACAGAATAAAAAACTCTCTCAGAGTAGTAAAGACTGCTATCTAGAGTAGTAGATAGTACTATCAAGCAGATTGTTAGATCTCTATTCTCTTAGAATAGTAGAGAGTACTTAGTAGTAGGGGAGTATTATTTAGGTAGTTCTCTCTTAGAGATCTATCTAGATAGTACTTTAGATAGTTCTATCTTACTTGTTAGACTTACTATCTAGATAGTACTCTAGTAGAAAGTAGAAAGTATCTAGAGTACTGTAACAGATAGTAGACAGAATTTAAATATTACTCTAGATAGTATGTTTACTACATTTAGACAAAATGTAACAAAAATATTACATTTTGTCTAAAATTTTGCTGCAAATTGTATTGTTTCATACAGTGAAAGTTTAAAATTGTTAATATAGTAGCACTTCTTCTTTTGCATAATTTTCCACCCGATGCTGCTGCATGTTGATGAGCTAAAAGATGAAATATTACAACATTTACTTTGACCATAATAAAGTATGTTGTTATCCATTATGTGTTATTGCATTTTACATTTTGATTTTTAGCAACAAAAATCTTCCTTTTCTATATTTCACTTTACTGCTTACAGAAAAGAAAATTTTGTTATAATAACAGCATTTCGGAAAATGTAATAAATAAATGCGGTCTTCTAACAACTTTTAAATGTTCTGGAGGATGAGAATTTTAATAATGGATAGAATAAGAAAAACAAGGAAAAAAGGATATTGCACATTTGACAAACATTAAGGTATGCATGCGATTTATTTTCAGGAAATTTGGATTTTCTTTTTTATTTTACAAGATCGGGAAGTTCGTGTTGAAGACTTTGAAGTTGTAATTTTTGCTAGCTTGCTTCAAGAATTGCACTCGCTAGTTTTGCTCCAGGATATGCTGAGTTGACACGAAAATAACAAGATAGGAAGTGAAAATTCTAAAATTAGTACAAAAAGTAACGATAGGAAGAATTTTATTCTTGAATCAACACGTGTTATTACGATAACAAACAATAATACGTTAAAAGTAGAATTTAATATATTATAAAATTTAATTTTGATATCTATAGATTGATTCATGCTGCTGCAGTAACAATTTTTCATATTATTACTTTTAATCATTTATTTTAGATGATATATAAAACTTGCTCTTACAATATTACACCATTAATTTACTATTACGTTAACTTTTTTCATTTTTTAATTAATATTATTATCTTGAATATTACTGCAGTAGCATTCCTAAGATATTGATAGTTAAATTATAAAATACATAAATTTTTACTCTAAATAGCATTTATTTATTAACATGAACATAGAAACATCATATTTGTTAAGACAGCACTATCATTATAATTTTATAAATAATTAATACATTATGCATGCTACTACAGCAACAAAACCAGAAGCATATTAATATACAGAACTATAGAAAAGATGCTCATCCTTCTTATCAATGTTTGAATATTATTTTTATCACAGTGGTTCGATTGCAAAAGGATGTGCAACTTATAAAAAGTGAATTGTCTTATCAGTTTAACAAAACAAATGATGGCTATAGCAAACCAAAGCATCACAATCAGAATTAGAAATAACATATATATATATATATATATTTATTTCTACTCAAATTCAAGATAATAAAAAAATAAACTAAAAAAATGTATTAATATATCTTTCCAAAATGATTTAAATATTTTTTTTATTACTATAAAGGTTTCAGTACTTTGTCACACATAAAATAAGTATTAAATACGAAAAGTTTTAAGAATTTATTATAATTTATTAATAGTGGGCGTGGCTAGTAAAGAATAAATTATCATAAATTATAAATTTTTCCATTCTATTTTAAAGATATTTTAATTAAATTATTTAAAAAAATATTAATTTTATTTTAAATTAAAAATTTTTTTTTTTTTTTTATATTTTTAATTATTTTTTAATTTATTTTATTATTTTATTAATTGTATTTAAGACAATAAAAGGAAAAATAAAAAAATATAAAATATTAATTTTTATAACAAGTAAATTAATATTGAAAGAAAGGGCGGAGATATTAAAAAAACAAACCACTCCCACGTAAAATATACATATTTAGTCCCGCCCTTAATAGATATGAGAAGTTTTCTCCATAATTAAACTTTTAGCAGATTGTTTAGATTCTTTTAGTAGATTTTTTTTTGTTTTTCTTTATCTGATTAACAATAATAGATAGAGATACGTTTGACGTTTCAATTTGAATTCTCCTCCCAATAATTCGATTTTAAACTAGAATTAAAAAAGAAAAAAAGGAAAAGGAAAAAAGAGGAAAAAGAAAGCAGTTTAACAAGAAGACAAACGGAATAAGGAAAATAAGAGTAATCCCGGATTACTTTTCCCAATATTCACTTTTCGGCGTTGGAGAAAGGATCACCTTCTTGCCCTAGAGATATTTGCATAACTTTATTACAGTGAGAGGATGTAGAACAAAACGGATCTGTCATGTTTATCTGATGCGTTCCGAGAACATAAATCTAATTATAAGTTGGTGGAAGGATCTATAAAGTACATTCCTTTCTTCGGCATTCGATTCTTGTTTCGGGAATAAGAAAATACTGCAAAATATAGATGATTACCTTATGATAAATAATGTTACTAAATCCATCAAAATTGATGTAACAGAATTAAATTTCACTTTCGCCTATTTCATAATTAATTTATCCTTTCTGTCCTTAAAAATATTACAGTTTTAGCCGAAATTTATGTAGCGAAACGTGACTGACAATTTATATGATGTTAATATGCCATGCAAATTTTATTTTTTTTATTATCTATTAGCAAATATAACACATAAATAACACATTAAGTAGTGTTATGAGACTGTAAAAGTATACAAAAATTAACAAACGTGTGTGTGCTTCGCTAAATAAATGAAATTATATATATACTTATAACACTCGTAAAACACTGCATCCTATAACATGGTTTCGCTCTAACACGATTATAAAATTGCGAAAACTCTCATATAAAACGGTACGTCTACAACACGATTTTTACTTAACACGTTTAGAAAATTACATTTACTCTCCTACAACACAAAAGATTTTCATTAACTTTTGTAAATCTATGCTATATGTCCTCTTAGTAATCTTCCTGATTGGAAAGGGGTGTAAAAATGCAAAAAAATCCACACTATGGACACACAATACATACATTAAATGCAAATCATTGCTAAACTTAGTCATAAATGCAATTTCGATAGTTTGTCTTGAGAGGGACAGATATGCAGCCTATTTTCGATTTAAAATTGAGTTCATTGTCGAACATTGAGATGTTTTATGTTCCAAACGTTCAGTTCTTCGATAAAAAAAAAAAAAAATAAGTTTTAATTCTTCAATAGAGGAATGCGAAATAGAAAAAAAACTTTTTTATTCATAAATTATTTTTGGGTATGTCCTAAGGAACGATTGTTTTGTAGCGGGTTAATTTACAGATTTTGTAAAGAGAAAAGATGCAAAAACTGTAAATGCATAAAATAGTTCAGAAAGTAAAGTCGATATTGTTAAAAAAAAAAAAAAAAAACACGTTCTCGTTTTAACTGAACAGTGATAAAGAAGATATAATTATTAAATGAATGTTACGTAGGCTGTATACATTTTCTTTCTTTTTACTTTACATACATCGGTTTTTGGGGACTTACGTACATACTTTTTCTAATATTCTTAATAAAAATTAAGATTCTTATTTGGAATTAAAGAACATTATTTGTTTTTAATTGGTTTTGTAACGTAACTCTTCTTTTCGTATTGATTATAGGTCTCATATTGCACGGTTTCACACAACACGGCGTTTCTCAGAAACCTATTTACCGTGTTATACGAGGTTTACCTTTATATATATATATTTTTTTCACGCTTTCGAACTGTAAACTGAATCATATTAAGGAGGAAAAAATTTTATCCAGTGAAAAATTCAAGATAAAATAAATTATTCGTGTAAAATATAAGGTTAATAGAGAAATGTATTGCTTTAGACATCATATTAGATTTTTTTTATTCAGCAAAATGTATAATTTTATAACTCTTGATGGTACGTCGAAAACAATTTTCTGACGCCGAACCCATTTTGTTTCTATGTCACTGTCTAAATCTTCAAGGGAAAAACTAACCTGTAATGAAAGCAGTAAAAATGACTAAAATTCATGCTTTGAGATTGATACTTCTGATTAAATTACCTAACGCGGAATATCGATGAGTCGAAGAAGAGTTCAGTTTCAGAAGAAACTATAAGAAATATTCTTTTTCAGCCATTTTTGATAAACGTATTTTCTTGTGCACTAACTTTGTTGAGTATCTATAGTGGCGATATTCAAATTATTTAACAACCGGTTCGCTTAAATTTGATGTCGTGCGGGTTCTTCAAGAAATTTACAAAACATTTTTATTTACGTGTAAGAATTATAGAAAAAAGAATAATATTAACAAAATTACACAAATTAAAGAAAATAAATAACAATAACAACACACAAAAAAAATGTTAATACTAACCAAACACAATTTCCAGATCATTTTCTGATTATTGCAAGGTGTAGATAGAAGTTTTTCTTTCATTCACGTGTCACTTGCCAAATGATGTAGATTCTTTTACATAAGTAACTGCTCTCAAAATCTTGTACAGATTTCCAGGACAAAAATTAACAACCGGTTCGATCGAACCGGTTGAATAACACCGCTGTGTTTATATTTCAGGAACCATGCAACGCAGAGAATTCAGACTTTGTGGAATCCTTTATCATTACTCGAAGTATATTTCTACTTGGTTATACGATAAAATTTTTGTCTGAAATTTTAGAAAATTGATATACAGTATTAATATTTATGCACATTACTGACAGCTTCATATCTCGAGGAACAAACGTCGTAGATATTTTAAATTTTTTATTGCAATATTCTTTATTATGGAAATATAAAAATTTGAGATTACCACGTGATTCCTATACAAAATGGCGGAAGTCCAAAAGTTTAAAAAGTCCAGTTTTAGCTTGTTTTTCGCATATGAATGATGTTATTCTCATTTGTACAGCTTCTTGTACTTACAAAAATGAGAATAATATTTTAGTACATGCAAAAAGCGTTAATTGTATTTTTATACGTGAAAATCATAGTTTTTATTCTCATTTGTACAGCTTCTTGTACTTACAAAAATGAGAATAATATTTTAGTACATGTAAAAAGCGTTAATTGTATTTTTATACGTGAAAATCATTCTTTTTAATCGACTCATAAAATAATAATCATACGTACAAAACGATATCGATAAAGAGAATTTCGAATACTAAAACAGGAAATTTATATTTTTAATTATACTCCTATTACTTTTCAAGTTATAGTCTCCTACAAGAAACTTTAAATCTCTAAAGAAGAAAATAAAGAAGAAAGGAAATGCTAATAAACAGGAAAAAATAAATAAAAGTACAGTACCAAACTTTATTTCCTTTTATTTTTGGAAACTTGCAATTTTGATGAGGAAAAAACTGTTATGAGAGAATAGAAACGGGTTTTTGGGTTTTTACCAGGGAAGAAAATAAAAGAATAAAAAATTGCACCGCTCTACTAGAAAGAGAGAGAGAGAGAGAGAGAACTTTACGTCAGAAAGAAAATAAGATGCGCACACAGAAATCCCATATAGTTTTGTTGACTTTGGACGCCGAGAGGATAAGAAAACGGTAGAATATCTGTGCAGTCTGTGGACTGTACCCCGAAGCAACAAACAAGGACCCATAATTAGTTCTACTGAGGTATGTAATATTCTGTGCAGCTGGCCTTTTCTTATCCCTAGAGACGTGTTCTCAATAATATTGTATCCAAGATTCTTTCTTGCGTGATATGTGATCATACACTGATAATGGAAATAATGACGTAGAAAGTACAATATGGAAAGTAAACTTTAAATGGAAGGAAAGGTAGGTAAGTAGAGCGGGAATTGGGAGAAAATGGTTTGTTATCATTCTGTATATGTGTGTCTGTGTCAATAATTGTGTTCTGCTGGTTTTGAGAAGTTTTAACTGTCAGTTTTTTTTATATAGGATTATGTGTGTTTGTGATATTTTTTCTGTTCTGCATTTATGAAGCTGATACTTGAATATAATAATAAGCTTGCACACTAGCTCAACTTGGATTAGAAGAGATTACGTTATAATCCAATGAGTAGATTGATACATAAACACAATTGTTTTTGTTACTGTTTGTTGTTCATATACATAATGACCAGTACACCACTTAAAAGTTAATTTAAGCTGTTAGCATTTAGTTAAGTAAATAAAAATGGGTTTTATGCAATAAGTTATAAAATTATAAAAATAATTGTCGTGTTTGTTGAATAACATTGGATTAGTAGTAGTAGTAGTAGTAGTAACAGTAGTAGTATTTAAATTTATATTAATATTCTGTAAGATGGGTTGTATACATACAATGTTGATGATGCATTAAAATTGATGCAAACAATAAAACTTCAGCATAAATTATGCATTACTGTATGTGGAACTTTTGTTGCTACAATATCACAACTTTAATCGGTTTTTAACTCGCAACTTGCTCCGTATTATTAATTTTCTTAGATTTATCCGAAGGCATTAGAAGAAGATAAATAAGATTTAACATAAAATCCGCTGAAAGCTATATAATAAATCGTAGAAACCATGATTTATTTCTCTGCTATCATATAAAGCAGCAAATATATGTTGTCTTGCTAGCATTTTCTTCATTCTCAGTTAAACTTACAAGTTAGATATAGAACAATATCCCGTTTGCAAAACAATGGAGCAATTTATATGTACTTTACTCGTACATAACGTGTGAGATGTTTCGTTCTTAACTGCCAAACTAAGAATTAATTTTATTATTAATAATTAGAAAAATTTAGTGTGTTTGATGACATACAATCAGCATAAAGTTGCATCAGCAACATAGAAGATAAAAAAGAACTGATTACTGCCAGACGTACCGGATTATGCGGGACAGACCCGGATTTGAGTTATTTGTCCTGCATTAGTGTGTTTGATGACATACAATCAGCATAAAGTTGCATCAGCAACATAGAAGATAAAAAAAGAACTAATTACTATGTTTACGTTAACGAATTATATACCATCCATGTTCAATGTAAAGTATAATTTACTTTCTTAAGTAGTGACCGATTCACAATCTGTACCTTTTATTCAAGGATGTTTAAATGGAAGACGAAAAAAATTGTGAATGTTATAAAAGGAAGATGAATGAGAGGTCATCAATCTCGGTGAGTCAGTCACTTAATCAAATTTTTCTGGCGAAATTGTTGCAGATGTTAATTGGTAGAAGAAAATGGGGACAGACAGGGAGAGACAGCTAAAGAGCCGAAAAATGGTAATGGGAGGGTTTATGCCCGTTTAAACTGAGTCATAAATCACCATTAAGAAAGAAATGGCGAAAGGTGTGCAAACGAGAAGAAGAGCTGTCGGCACTTGGAGTTTTGTGAGTCAATCATCTGCCCCATCCCAAAAATCTTTTGCAAGTTTTAGGAAAATCGTTAAATGCGTTCCTTTACACTTAATTAGATGACTTAATGGTGTGACGTCACTAATCAGATACCGGAGAGGGACATTTTTCTTTACTATTTTCCTCTTTTTACCTATGCACTATAAATTGGCGATACGGATTTCTAGTTTGTTTCCGCCTTACTTTACACTTAATTAGATGACTTAATGGTGTGACGTCACTAATCAGATACCGGAGAGGGACGTTTTTCTTTACTATTTTCGTCTTTTTACCTATGCACTATAAATTGGCGATATGGATTTCTTGTTTGTTTCCGCCTTATGCGATTACAGGCAATTTTTTTAAATGCTATAGTAGTATGAAATAAAAATTTTCGTATGGGGTAGAAAGACTAAATGCATATTTCTCTAACAATAAAGAATAATAGCTTGTGATTATAATAGTAATATTAGTGTATAATTACACTAATAATGAAAATAAATGTGGTGCATAAATATAGTAATAGTAATGTTAAAACTAACAGTAGTAGTTGTAATAGTTGTAGTAGTAGTAGTAATAATAGCTTTAATAGTAGTAGTGGTAGTAGTAGTAGTTGTAGTAATAGTAGTTGTAGTTGTAGTTGTAGTACTAGTAGTTATAGTAATAATTGTAGTAGTATTAATAGTAGTAGTAATATTAGTAGGTATAGTAATTGTAGTTGTAGTAGTAGTTGTAGTTGTAGTAGTAGTAGTTGTAGTAGTAGTAGTAGTAGTAGTACTAGTAGTACTAGTAGTAGTAGTTTTAGTAGTTTTAGTTGTAGCTGTAGTACTAGTAGTTATAGTAGTAATTGTAGTTGTAGTAATAGAAGTAGTAGTATTAGTAGTTGCAGTAGCAGTTGTAGTTGCAGTAGTAGTAGTAGTAACAATAATTGTAATAATAAACGCAATGACATTGATAGTATTTTAGTAATTAATATTATAATAATAAATTAATAGTATTAGCAGTAAGAGAAATAGTTAACATGAAGATCAGATTAAAAAATCTTAACAAGTCATAACAAGTTGGGTATGAAATCAATTAGACTGAAATAAAAATTTTCGTATGGGGTAGAAAGACTAAATGCATATTTCTCTAACAATAAAGTATAATAGAATAATAGCTTATGATTATAATAGTAACAAACCAAAGGTTATAAGATCTGATCGAGGAGGAGAATATACTAACCAGGAACTAAAGGAATCCAATCACAGTACATAGTAGCATAATGCCCCCATCAAAATGGAGTGGCGGAGAGAAAGAACCGTTATCTAATGGAAATGATGAGGTGCATGTTGATTGATGCAGACCTGCCAAAGAAATATTGGGACATTGGAGGAAAAAGCTCTAGCTAAACCCTCCATATTAAGAAGTGAAGAAGAAGAAGAAGAAGTATATTTTATTAACATAAGTGTGTATGGTACGATCTTTTTTAAAAATTATCAATTTGGAATTAATATTCTTCAGGATTAAAATTTCCAATCAATAGATGCAGGAAAATAATAAATTGAGGAATGATTAAATGCAAGTTTAATTTCTATAGTTATGAAAAATTTGTTCAAAGACACTAGAAATTGAATGATATTTCCAGGAAAACAATACATTTAGGAATGACAGATCAAATATTGAGTTGAGTTGTCAATTTATTTTCAAGTTAATATAATGAAGTTTTATTCGTTATAAGAAGAAAAAAAAAAATAAAAAATCTTCATGCCTTGTGTACTTTGCTATGTGATTTAATCCATGAATGCAGCACTGAAGACTGGTCACCAACTATCATATGCTCATCATTTTTACTAAATAGAATCATTGGTCACTGTTAAAAATCATTGTTATTTTGAAGTCGCTGTTGCTGATTAACCGGTGACTCAGAAATCATTGTTAAGCTCATTCCTCCTAATAGCAATGCTAAGGCTGAAGAAAGAGTGAAGAGAACAAACAGATGAGTATCTGAGGATATATGGATTTCAGAGTTTATACAAGAGGTATGTATATGCAGAAAGAATGATTCATAGAAGAAACTGGTATAATATGTAGCGATAGAGACATATGGCATCACTTGATTAGCGATATGAATAGTTTCTCCCTTCTTCAGTAAGGGGGGAAGTACAACATGCCTGTGTCCATCTATTACATGAACACAGACATGTTGTTGTTGTTGTTATTATGACATTTTTTTTTATCATTAACTGATTGTTTACCTAAATTACAGGTAATTCTCACTTAAAAAATTTCTAGATTTACAAGTTTTTTCAAATATGAAGTATCAAAAAAAGTAAAAGTGTAAACTTTAATTGCAATAAATAAATGCTAAACACTCATTAAAGCCATTTTAAACCATGTTCATAGTTATATAATACAATATAATTGTGTTATAGCAAAATCTCCATTAACTGCTACAAAATTGGAAAAATCAAAATGGTTGTCAAGTAGTAGTAGTAGTAGTAGTAGTAGTAGTGGTAGTAGTATGCTCTCTAGTTTTATTGACATATTACATAAATAACTTCCATTTCTAGATTGTACCTAAAGCAGTAGTTCATTTATATTAAAATTCATTTACTTATTGTCCATCCACAAAAGCCACGCCTAGCTAAGGTGGATGAGTCCAAATGCGAAAGGGAGAGTTGCAGTTGGTGTAATAACAGATGGGAATGGTTTGGTTTCGATTTACTTTTCTTTGCATATTTCTGTTATTTGTCATCTTAGTGTTTTCGCTTACCTTTTTGTATTTGTGATGGCTAGCATAAATCGCAACAAAGCCTTTCGAAGTAGAACAAAAAAATTTTCACAATGTAATTGAATTTTGTGATAGAGAAGCAAAAAACAGCAATGTTTTAATTCCTGTTTCTTATTCCACTAAACGAGCAAGTCATATATGTGGTGTATCGTTGACGACAATAAAAAAAATCTGCCTAAGACCAGAGATAGACCTCCAGAAAGTGAGATGCTGGGCCGCCAGCCAGTCCTTCACAACCCACCCAAAGACATCCAAACCAATGCCCAGGACAGGCTCCAAAAAAGGGACGAGAAGCCCCTTTCTTGGCAAGCCTATCAGCAACCTCATTGCCCCCAATCCCTAATTTATTCCATCTAAGGGAGTATATTTTTTATAAATGTGATGTAAATAAGAAATTAATTTAGTGTTATCCAGTTTTCCTTAAATTTTGACTCCCATTTTTAAAATATTTTCCAATAGTTAAACTAAAATCTTCTGATGGATGCATTTGAAAATAGCTGTTCTATAGAATCAATCATATTGAAAATAATCAATATCCACTTCACTATACTTGAATATATATAGATCAACGGATAAACCTCTTAAAAAGTTCAGGATCTTTCTATTTTGTCTTCATAATTTTCTAAAAGAGTTATATTGTCTCAGGTCAATTGGGGGGGTGAAGATGGGATTTTCAGGAAATAAATGAGAGTCAATTATCCACTCATGTCCTCTGATAAACTCTTCTATATATCATAGACCTGATCATAGATATCGTTAGACTTCATTACTACTCTGGCAAAATGCTATATAGTTTACAAACCAGAGATTTCTTTTTGGCTTTGTTTATGTAATCATCATAAATCAACATGTCACAACACGACAGTATCTAGAATAATAAAATTATTTAAAATTGCAATAAAAGAAATGATTTTTGTTTAATTTATCGATTTGTGTGTTATTTCAGGTTTTATATACCTGTTTTAATTATTATTTGTAGATAATTATTCTTTTCAAATATAAAGTTAGTAGTAGCCAAGTAGATAAATCATGACTTATCCACTGATTAACTTGAGCCAAAATAATATATTACTATGAAATTTTTAGAATGTACTTAGAACTTATCAAATAAAAATTTATATATATATATTAATTTAGCAATTTCCAAGTTTTATCAACATGTTATTTTAGTATTTTCATAAAACAAAATATTTGCCAATTTTTTGGCCTATATAAAGTGTAGTCAGATAAATCAGATGAAAATATTATGAAACTATATATTCTAAGGGTTCTAATGATATATAACAGGGCTACCCAACCTTTTTATGATCATGAACTACTTTTTTCACCGGAGTGATATAGCGATCTACCGATATCCAGGGAATAAAAGTACAAAAATAGCAATGTCATCTATATAATTCAAAATTTATTAGGTAAAATAAACAATTCTTAACAACATGAAAATATGAAAATAACTACGAATACATGGTTACATAAACAAAAATTTTAATGTGGTATTTGGTATCGTGTAGATTTTGCAACTGATTCAAAATTTGAATTATATGACAGATAATCTTAAAATTTTTACAAACATATTTTGTTGTGAATGTAAGTTCAATTTTAAATCTATAATTTTTGCTCGTTGTATTTTAGAGTCTTTTGGATATTCATTTTTCATTATTGGAGAGCATTGTTCGAATATATCTTTCATTCCATTTTTTGGAATAGCAACAACTGAATTACATATTAGACAAGAGCCTTTGGCATTAACCATGGAAAAAAAGAAATCATGTTACCATTCATCATGGTAATGATAGATTTTAATTTTCTTTTCTAGCTCATAATTATGGCTAAAAAAGAAAAAAAATGTAAATAATTGAAGTAGTTTATTTTTTAATAAATTTAACTCTTTTAGTGCCAAACAATGATATATTATTGTCTGGAACTGAGAAGTGTAATAGAGAAAGAAGACATTTAAGCTTGTACAGCATTTGTCCCAACAAACTTTTGCTTACTCATTGAAATAATCTTCATTTATTGTTTTTTGATATATTATTATATTCTATCGATTAATGAAATCTGCTATTACTTAATAAATGATAAAGGACACAAAGAACGAAAACACATTGAGATAACCTCACTATTCTTGTTTCAACAAGAACCTTTACTATGTATTATAAACTGGAAATTTAACAAGCGAGTTGATCGAAAGATGGTTGGAGGCATGCGATCGACTAAAAAGCTTGTTGCGATAGATTGATAGCTCGCGATCGACGAGTTGGGCAGCCCTGATATATAATACTTGCAGTATGATGAAATGATGCCTTTGACGTAATAATTTATAAAGTTAGGATTAATTAGTGCTAATTACACAGAATAACTGCTATGTTAATGATATTTTTAAAGTGGTCAAGCCATTAACCTTTTGTTAAATTTTATAAAATCAATGTAGTTCCAAAGTTAGTAGGGAAAAACCACTAAAGTTTAAAAGTCTGCCATTTTTAAATGATTGCATACAAAAAGTTAATTGACATGCCAATAAATTCATATTCAAAGACAATTACATTTTGCTAAATTTCTTAAAAATCAAATAACTTAGGATATATTAAGAGAGTATCTAAGATTAAATGTCCACCAATTTTAAATGATTGCAGCTACAGGTTATATGAGGCAGTACAGAATGGCTTTTAATGATAGAACATCACTACCAAATTTCATGAAAAAATCATGATTGAAATTTCATGATTAGTTCAAAAGTTATTAGTATGGGCAGATAGCTTATTATTTCATAAGCCTCACTTTCCTTTATAAAGTAGGTTAAATAAAATTGAATTTGATATCTGTAGTTGCACATCTCAACAACAGTTTATACACAGTGTAATATGTTCAAAAGCATCACATGAATATAACCTATGACACAACATACGTTGATACAAATTCTAAAAAAGAGGGCATCAAAAACTGGATCACCAATGCTTGTGACAAATGTCTGACTAGATAGATAAATAGCAAACTCTTACCAAATTAGAACTTTACTCAAATAGCTGCAGGAAGTAAGCAATTCATAGGAAGATACTCTGGAATATTCATCACAAAACAATTGTGGTACAGACTCCAAGGATAGTATGAAACCTAAGTGTAGTGCCCACACTTACAGGCAAGTAGGCAACAAGATAAAGAGAAAAATCAACTGGTGTTGGGTTGGTGAAAATACTTTTTTGCATTGAAAAATTAAAAGAAACCCTTGCAATCACTATAAATTTGTCTTTTTTTGCTATACAAATATGAGTTGTAAATACTCATCATAACTTAGTTTGGATTACACCATTGAATCACATAAGGAATATATTTGGCTTCAGCCACTTTTAGAATCCATAACATCTGTGATGGGATTAACCAGAAGACTGAAGAATGTTGTTCAACAGTCAAGTGCAGATTCCTGCTGAAAATTGAAGGTATGGGACTCAGAATTAAATCAGATCCTGTATGTTTTTGTAAAATGGTAAGCAACTGTTTTTACAACCCTAAACTCAGGATTGCAGAATAAAAGCTGCCAAATTACTAGTGGAAGAGAATTCTGTAACACTGGCCAACATGGATGGCACCAACTGCATTCAACAGCATAAGTGCTGTGACTTGTTGCATATCAATACAATATCTATTACACTACAGCTACCATTGGTTGCTTGCATCTGAAAAGCTTTGCTTCATTTATATACAAATGTCACAGAAGCTGAGGCTGATCGAAGTTTATTGGTTCGGGTGTTGTGCCCCTTCTCCCATTTTTTGGTCATATTGAGACAGTACTGATGCCGCCTGCATAACTGTTCAATATTCTAATAAACATTGTATCAAAACCCCCAGTCTATTTATTGACACATTAACAAATACCCATGAGTATACTATTATTGATATGCCACAACTATATTCTTTTTGAGTGCTGTGTAATGTAGTATGGCCGAAATAAATCACCACCAGCTTATTATTATTTCACAAACAATAACTTTATTTAAAGACGAAAGAATAAAAAAATGAATCACTACAGATACATGTTGATGCAGTCTTCCTCACTAAAACTTTGGAGTGTCACTCCACCAAGCCTCTCTCTTTGGATGACGAAAGCAGACTGCCGGGCCCTTTGTCAACCCGCACCTGACCAAACTGTCGGTTCCAGCATCTAATAAAACTTCAAACTCCTGTGTAATAAAGTGGTCCCTTTGGTTGCAGTTTTGGACGAACTCTTTAGTTCCAATTCGGATGTACCGAACTCTTCTACATATTGTAGTAAATTTCTCGCTGTAAAAGCTTTTAATGGGGCATCTAATAAAACTTCAAACTCCTGTGTAATAAAGTGGTCCCTTTGGTTGCAGTTTTGGCCGAACTCTTTAGTTCCAATTCGGATGTACCGAACCCTTCTACATATTGTAGTAAATTTCTCGCTGTAAAAGCTTTTAACGGCACTGATGGTCCAATTGATGTTATAGCTTACAGCACCAATAGTTCGATTTGACGTTATAGCTGTCAGCAGTAGTCTATAACATGTACCAGGTACCTTTGTTCCAGTCTATAAATCATCATATGACCAGTTTATGAAGACCATTTATTTCTGGTTTACTTTTATGTGTTCTCATTCTTTTCCAACATTCCAACACTTTTGCATCTATTGAATGCATTTGAGATGTCACTTTCTCTTAAATCCCTCCTGAATAATCTAGTAGTAGTAACATGAATCCCAATCATAAGTGAGAACATGCAAATTAGCATACAGTCTAACTTAATTATGCAAAATTTTCATTTTGTTAAAACAAATCTTCCAAATGTATGAAACCTTATTTTTCAGCAAAGTGTCTATTTTATAACAAAAAATTTTATTTTTATAATTTATTGCTTTTTAAGGAATTTTTAAGTAATATGATATCTTTTTTTATCAAAATTATGTAAATAAATAGAGTACCATATTTCATTCAATTATAAATTTTTCCAAAGTCAAAACAAATGCATCTCCTGTTTTGTTTGTAAACAGATTAGGTGATTTTATTATAGGCCTATTATTTTATTATTTTATGATCTTGGGCCATCCTGGGTAATAAAATCCAGGATGATCCAAGATCATTTGGAAGTAATCTGTGACTGGGAAAGGAATACAAAAAAAGGGCAATAAAATCTGACTGTGGGAGCATGAAATATAATTCTTTAACTTTGAAGGATTCTAAAGTGCATATAAAATTTTATTTCATATTCTAAATTTTTATATTCTTTGATATATTTACTTCTTTTTATTATAGCAGTTTTTGTCTGAGAAAAGATATTTATTTTTTTTACAAATTTTTTCAATTGGATGTATAATATACAATTATGATGATAAATAGAATTGAAATTTTTTTCTATCTTAACAATTAATGATAACAAAGTAATTTATTCTTTTTCTTAAAGAGAAAGGTTGAAAGTTTAATAATCACTATATAATGCAATACTTGGGTCAGAATTTGCGACTTTCCGATTATAGCATAAACAATACTTGAAGAAACAAGAATTATTTTATTTTCTAATATTTATTTTATATAAAGAAATTGCATTGAATGAACTTTATTTATTTTATAATTATTATTATTTGTTAAGCCATTTCAATCTTTTTTTTGTGAAACTGTTTCAAAATTTTTTAGTATATATAAAAAGATAGCTGTGTGCTGGAACATCTTAATTATTATTTAAAAATTAATAAATAGCTTAAATAAAAATCTGAAATTAGATAAACAATTTACTGAAGTATCTAAGAATGGAAAAATTTATCAAAAGTTTTCCTTTGTAAATATGATAAAAATTTAATTGTTCATTTATACATGCTGCAAAGTGACACAAAAATGATGATTGCCGCACCATGAAATGATCAGCCATTTTTAGAAATAATTAATAATTGCTTCATTACCACAAACACTTTTACCAATCATATATTTTGCACTTTTTAACTATTCTATGTATTTTATAACTGCAATTATATAATAAAAACTTGTTAAATCAAATAATAAAATAACCAAACTTTATTTATTTTCTTTACTTCACTTACAGATTATACCGAATTTTTGCAGATTTTCTCCTCCTATAAAACATTTACTTTATTGTAGTTATACAACTGAGAATGCAAGCAATTTAAATGTTTATTAGCAGCCCTCTCAATATGCATTATTTGTCAAATGTTCAATCCTCAACAAGATCAGAGTTTGATACCCCTGATGAAGGCAGTATGAAAATTAATTGCCTTCCTTAACATCAATTACTGCTCATTCAATATGGATGTCTAAACCAATATACATAACATCACTGATTGCTATTTGTATTGGCATGGCTCAGAACCAAGTGGGCCCCAATTCAATAAGCCATTGTGGTTCTCACCTTTATTATTTAAAGTTGCATTTTATTCCATGTCCTGTTATAAACTGATAAATATGGTATCTTTATTGTTATTTTTACATCATTAAGAATTTATGTACTTTTCAGTGACAATTCTGGTGACAGTATTTTGTCTTGTATACTAATGCAGGAACAATGGGCTAAAATGAATTGAAATTCTTTCTCTGTTAAATTTTCATGTATTAATTTAAAAAACCTGTAATCTATAAGCCAAAATATTTATTTACATTTATATTACAGAAAAATTGTTAGAGTATATGCAGGAAACAATAGAATGCATATACTCTAAAAAAATGCATGTTTTCACAATAAACCCTTCAGCATCATATGTTCTTATATATAAAAATAACAGATAATAAATTATCATCTAATGCCTTCTTCTGAGCAAACAAGAAAAAATATTTGCAGAGAATTGTGATGCAAGAACAATTTGAAATATAATAGAATATATAATGAGAAAGTTTGAAGGCTGAATATTGTTTATTAAGTTAGAAATATTATAAACAGCAGCTACATCCTGAAAAGCCTGTTGTGAATGCAGAAAATGATTGGTGATAATCTAAGCAATTGGTAATCACCCTACAAAACTTTATTTTCAACATGGAGTTTAACATCCCAGTGGCTCACATATAGCATCTACTTCTGTCTATGTCTGAAGAGAAAATAAAAGATCCTAACAGCATAGTTTTTACAACAGCAGCCTGTTTATATGAGCCAAAAATTATGTGGACAGAAGAAACAAATAACTGCTGAGAGGATAAATTTGTCAATGGAGAATATATTATACACAATCATCCCAAAGGTCATATAAAAGCATGGCAAAAAATGGTTGGGCAGAGGATGCTACATCAGCAAAAATATTGCAAGACAGTTTCCTGTATAGGCACAATGAAAAAGGCCTAACAAGTCGAAAAATATTATGCCAGGAGTATTAGTACAGGTGAGGGGGTTAAAAGACATGATAAATGCTTCCCCATACATGTGACAATGGAAAATTTATGGGGCAGACACCCTAGTCACTCCACAGCCAGTGTGCTTGCCCCCACATATTCCCTACTAGGTAACTATTATACTTACTGAAGCTAGACAAGGAAGCAAAGTAGTCATCTTCATGCATGTTCATGCAGAAAAATACAGCACATGACCATGTTTGATCAACAATCTGAAAGCGTAGTCCCATCTTGCACAAAATAGATTTGTAACATGCATCACACACAGGAAAGAACTCTTTGCAAAATGTTAAGTGCCTCATCACATGCACAATAAGTAATTAGCCAGGGAAGTAGAGAATACATGTGCCATAGAAATAGCTTTGTAGATGAGTTAAGTACAATGTTCAAATAGGAACTGATAAATCAAATGCATAGCATAGTTGGTAGGGAAGTGGCCCAGTGATTTGAAGAAACCTGCTTCAAGTCCTATGGAAAAGATAAACTCTAGCAGGATTAGAAAATCAGATATTTAGTGAAAGAAGATAGAAGGGCAAGGTTACTTAAATAAACATCTGCAAATAAGAAAAGGAAAACTGCTGAGAGAGAGGTAATAATTTTTCTGCAGAACAGAAAGGGCCACATCACAATGCTAACTTTTTGCCCCCAATTACTAAACACCATTTTCATCTTTCTCTTCCAAAGTATAATGGATGCCCATTTTCAGACACTACATTTCTCATCCAATGAAAGATTGGCAGCTTTTAATCTGCAATCCTATCAAATAAATAAGTGTATCTGATTGAAAGTAAATACTTCGATATTCCGAAATATTCATGTTGTTGATAACTTTCGTGATTATAACATAGTTTAATCACTGGACAGAATTAACTATCAGATTGAAAGTAAATACTTCGATATTCCGAAATATTCATGTTGTTGATAACTTTCGTAATTATAACTTTGTTTAATCACTGGACAGAATTAATAAAAGTTATAGAGAGACAAACTAAATATCAATGGATAATTGGCGGTATTCAAACTAAAATCTTGTCAATTTTAAATCAGCTGAAAGCATTAGTTAATCATTCAAAGTAGAATAAAAGATATTTTGTATGAAGTTATCTGTCTTATTTTACATCAATTAACGTGAAATATAGCTGATAGTATCTGTAATCACTTTCATTTTGATAATCAGGCTTTTATCAAGTGTAAACGTGAAACGATGAAATCCAGTAATTCAATGGAAAAACAACTATAGAATTCAAATACATTTCATCAAACAAACAAAAAAAATAAATTATAAATCCGTTACCTTCTGTATTTATCAACTAAGAGGATTCTTTCTTAATTTCTCCAAACGATGATTCGACTTAACTGCCAGACGAACGCGTAAGAAAGTGTTTTTGGCAGGAAAACAAAAGCGCCAAAATGTAACCAAAAATAAAACAAATTAAAGAACAAATTTCAGAGAAAAATAATTTTATTTGTCAATTTATAATAATAGTTTATTTATAAATGTAATGCACTGAAGTAAATTACAGTGGTAGTTAGTTAATGAATTTATTAATCAATTGATTTTCAGTTAAAAAAGGCAATTCAAATTAAATAAAAATATTTAATAAACTTATGAAATCTATCAATATTTCGTAATATTCAATTCTAAAGAAACACTTCATTAACAAAAATTTCCAAAATTCCATTTGTGCCAATAAAGTGTCTTTTAAGTTATTAACTTTTGGTTCTTAAGTTTTATTTTAGTGCATTCTATTGCCATAGGCCCGTAATCAAAGTAAAATATAATAATTACAAACTTCGCGAAAGACTAAAAAAGTAATTTTCAACTAATTTTTTACTAAAAACTTATATTGTATTCTTCTAATATGCCAATGGTGACTAAACTTCATTACAAGCTACATGCAAGAATCTGAAATTTCAGATTCTTGCATTTGCGCTGATTTGCCAGGTTTTTAAACTTTGGCTTGTAATTTTATAGTTTAGGTATCTCCTTACGTTATCGATTCATGTTTCTTTAATACGATAAATTTCTTAGGGATTTACTTTAATTGGTTGTATCGATAATCGAAATAAATCAGCAAGTAGCTTTCTTAAGTTTGAATACTCCGATTCTAGAAATTTCTTAGGGATTTACTTTAATTGGTTGTATCGATAATCGAAATAAATCAGCAAGTAGCTTTAAGTTTGAATACTCCGATTCTAGAAAAAGGTTTCAAAATTCTATTGGGAATATAGGCATTGATTAAATTAAAATTAGGAATGAGGAAATGCTGAACCGTAAAATTACTAGATTCAGCGTTTTTACACAAAATAGAACAGTAGATAAAGTAGCTTAATTGACGACAACGCGAATAGAAATACTGTAACAAACTGCTTAGATCACACGCATGGATATATAGTCCATGGTATGCCACCAATATTTAGATCGTTAGGTCACACGGCAGATTGTCGCGCTAAGCGAGGTAAAAAATTTCAGACTGTATCAATTATGTTGCAATTTCATATAATTATAATTTTATATATGATTTTTTTTACATTTTTACGCACTTTCCAATCAAGGAGGTTACTGAGGGACGGGGCCAGTTACAATCGTGTTGCAATTTCATATAATTATAATTTTATATATGATTTTTTTTACATTTTTACGCACCTTTCCAATCAAGGAGGTTACTGAGGGACAGGGACAGTTACAATCACGGGCTGCACCCACACCGGTGGAGAGGGGCCAGATGGTGAAGGACGGAAATCGCTACTCCGGGCCCAGCATCCTAGAAAAACTTTTCAGAAGATACCAGAACCAGTTACAATCACGGGCTGCACCCACACCCGTGGAGAGGGGCCAGATGGTGAAGGACGGAAATCGCTAGGCCGGGCCCAGCATCCTAGAAAAACTTTTCAGGAGATACCAGACCCGGGTCCTTTGCATGGTACGCCGACAGCGTTACCACTCGGCCATCCGGCCGCCTATTAATCTATCTAGTAAAAGTATTTTTTCAGTCAACAAATGACGCCACACTTCATTCTGGAAGAATACTATGTGGCAGGGCGAAACAAGCCCTTCCAGAGACTGTCCATCCCTGTGGAGGCCCATGATAAATATTTTCAAGGGGTGGGACCCGAGACTCGAACCCGGGTCCTCCAGAGTCCACTCTGTCAGTTATTAGCGTTTCCGTAGCCGAAGCGTTTCCACGCGGCCAATCCGGCCGCCTATTAATCTATCTAGTAAAAGTATTTTTTTGGTCAACAAATGACGCCACACTTCATTCTGGAAGAATACTATGTGGTAGGGCGAAACAAGCCCTTCCAGAGACTGTCCATCCCTGTGGAGAGGTCAGCTGGATTGTGGAGGACGGAGATTGACGGGCCAGGCCCGGACCCCATGTTAAATATTTTCAAGAGGTGGGACCGGAGACTCGAACCCAGGTCTTCCAGAGTGAAAGCCAAAGCGTTTCCATGCGGCCAATCCGGCCGACTCTAATAAAACATTAATGAGAAAGTTTCACGCATTCATTTTATTAGTTATATATTTCCTTTCTTGTATTTGAGTGTAGGCCCGAGCTCCTATGGGGTCCTAGATTCAAGCTCATATAGCCCATGTATCCGGCTCTGTATGCAAATAATTGTAATGTCAAATCCATACGACTCATATCCATACATTTCAACTTCCTGAAGTTTTTATATACTACAATACCTCGCATAGTCCGGTTAATTGCTTCCTCTTTCTTACCGGACTCTTCGAGGTATGATAATCTTGGGAAAAATATATAATTGGTTCAAGAAATTTTCGATTTAATGTTTTTTAAATCGTTAATTCTTACAATAATAATTATTTATTTACGCCTTAAACATTAAAATCTTTATAAAAGATTTATAATAGACAGTAATTATTTATTTACGCATTAAACATTAAAATCTTTATAAAAGATTTATAATAGACAGTAAAATGGGTCAGAAAGTGGGTCCGAGCTCATAAAGAGGGCTCGCCCGGCAGGTGAACGCATTCACTTTCTACAAGTTGGCCGCTCGGCGCCATTCCACATACAGAGCGGCGCTCTGAGTAAGGGTACGGCCAGGCTAATAACTGACAGAGCGAGTCTTTTGAGCTGGCTAGACTGACGTACGCGAGTCTTTTGAGCTAGCTAGACTGACGTAAAGCGATTGCGACCAATCGCTAAGCGCTTGAACGACTCGCTGAGAATTCAAACGAGTTTGATTTTGAGCGACAAGTCTGTTCTTGTGGAACTTAAGTAATGAATTCCAGCAGCATTAATAAGAGAACTTTTGATTTCAGAAGTTCAAAGCAACCTGTATTATGGCAAGACACACACAGTTACAATTTGGCGTTTAACCAGACACATTTTCTTTTAGCATTCATGATTGTTAATAAAATATTTAAGTCACAAAACAATCAAATGTGGAATTATAATTTAAAAATTATGCAAATGATCGAGTAATTCACGTATGCACTTGAGAGGCAGGCACTATAACAAACGTTAAGATAAATTTAGCAACATGGAGCAGTTCCATAACCCCATCTCTTTTGTCGCCCGGATTGGTCGCGTGGAAACGCTTCGGCTTTCCACTCTGGAGGCAGAGGTGCCGAGAGAAATCCTGGGCCCCGGTACGAAGTAGGTTTTGGGGCCCCTATATATATATATATATTTTCTTCTTTTCTCCTTCTGTAAGATATCAAAAACCATACATACTACCAGTGGCGTAGCTGACGGTCAGTAGACCCCGCGACGTGGGGGGCCCGAGCTTCGTGGGGCCCCAACTCACCTGGAAGAAAATAAATCTCTAAAACCCAAACAATCAATCCCAAATAACCTCGATTTTAACGCTGAACAGTTAAACCTATTTAACGCAGGGCGTCGGCGTTCGTTAGCTGGAACTCTAAATCTTAGCGCTAATTTACATTATATCAAAAACCATACATACTACCAGTGGCGTAGCTGACGGTCAGTAGACCCCGCGACGCGGGGGGCCCGAGCTTCGTGGGGTCCCAACTCACCTTGAAGAAAATAAATCTCTAAAACCCAAACAATCAATCCCAAATAACCTCGATTTTAACGCTGAACAGTTAAACCTATTTAACGCAGGGCGTCGGCGTTCGTTAGCTGGAACTCTAAATCTTAGCGCTAATTTACATTTTATGTATTGTTTTCACATACATTTTTTATGTTTCCGGGTGTAGCGATTATTTGATTAAAGGGCTACAGTACGTCTAATGCCGTGCTCTCGAAAGTGGCAAGCTACTACAGACTAAGTTGTATACATCTATACGACACAAGTTTAAAATCTTATACATAGAACTGGTAAATCAAATTATGCGTTATAGAGTTCAGATAGCGTTTGAAATAAATTATATAGATATATTAAAAACAGGGGGCCCCATCGATTCTTTTGCGGGAAACCTCTCAGTTTTCAGCTAAGCAGTTGCATATTATTTAATCATATATGTCTACATAATCAAATTTAAAGGGCATGCTCAAAATGTTGCCCTTCCAACTGCTGACATAAGGTCAGTGGCGTAGCTGACGGTCAGCATACCCCACGATGCGGGGGGCCCCGAGCTTCGTGGGACCTCAACTCATCCTGAAGAAAATACCTGTAAAACCCCAATCAATCAATCCCCAATAACCTCGATTTTAACGCAGAACAGTTAAACCTATTTAACGCAGGGTGTTGGCGTTCATTAGCTGGAACTCTAAAACTTAATAGAACAGTTAAACCTATTTAACGCAGGGCGTCGGCGTTCGTTAGCTGAAACTCTAAATCTTAGCGCTAATTTACAATTTATGTATTGTTTTCACATATATTTTTTGTTTCCGGGTGCAGCCATTATTTGATTAAAGGGCTACAGTACGTCTAATGCAGTGCTCTCGAAAGTGGCAAGCTACTACACTAAGTTGTATACATCTATACGACACAAGTTTAAAATCTTATACATACAACATGTAAATCAAATTATGCGTTATAGAATTTAGATAGCGTTTGAAATAAATTATATAGATATATTAAAAAGAGGGGGCCCATCGATATTTTTGCGGGAAGCCTCTCAGTTTTCAGCTAAGCAGTTGCATATTGTGCAATTAGCAGGTTTAGCTATGTTATCCATAGAATGCAACAGAGCTAAAAAAACAATATTAATTTACTCATAGAAGAATTTGCCAATACCTCTCAGTTTTCAGCTAAGCAGTTGCATATTATATATTTTACATATAGATTATTCAAAATTTTATTCACTTTAAATTCTGTTTAAAAAATATGCTATATGCAATTTGAGACAACCTCAATTTGAAATTGAGGTTCGAAAACAAATTTTATTTTTTAATTATATTTTCGAAGAAAATCTTTTAAAATATCGATTTTTTCGAAGAATCCATGATCCATCGATTTTTTTCAATTAGTTCCATGAGGCTATGACGTTATGTCATAGCCTCATGGAACTAAATTTAGGAAACGCCCCCAACTTTTAAATTTTTTTTTATATCGGTTATAAGGAAAAATTTTTCGGTCCCAATTGTTTCGTTATAATTGAAATTGAGGTTCGAAAACAAATTTTATTTTTAATTATATTTTCGAAGAAAATCTTTTAAAATATCGATTTTTTCGAAGAATCCATGATCCATCGATTTTTTTCAATTAGTTCCATGAGGCTATGACGTTATGTCATAGCCTCATGGAACTAAATTTAGGAAACGCCCCCAACTTTTAAAAATTTTTTTATATCGGTTATAAGGAAAAAATTTTTCGGTCCCAATTGTTTCGTTATGAACGTATTCCACTGTATCCCATTCCTCTAAAAAGTTTGTTGTGGGTCCTGTCGGTCTGTCAGTTCCTTCTGTTTAAATGAAATTTTTATGTTTAATTATAATGATTAATTCTTATTTTAACTGTTGAAAATAAAAAGATTTTTTTTACCTTACATTTTTATAATTACAATTTTAATTCTATATATCTTATAGTGCGCAGTTACTTAATTTAAAAAAGTAGAAAAAATTCTTATTGTTAAACGGCCCGGGCCTCTCAATCTTCTACGGGCCCGGGAATTTGTCTCGACTTCCCCCCGTCTCGGCGCCACTGTCTGGAGGACTCAGATTCGAATCAAATCCTACCCCTTGAAAACGTTTATCATGAGGTACGGGCCTGCCGGTCGATCCCCGTCCTTTACAATCCGGATGACATGTTACAGGACAAACCCGAATTCAGGAAATACTAGAATTTCCTTTAGTCAAAACGAGAACATCCTAAAGCTTGTCGAACGTTCTAATATTTCCTAGGCCAAACTCGAAACGTACCACTGTAGTATAAGGTTGTATGCATAGATTATGTAAAAACTATACACTGTTGCACTGTTTACACTGCTACTGTAAAACTATACAACCTTACATTGTTTCTTTACAGAACAATATAAGATTGTATGTACAGTATACACTTGTAAAGAAACAATATAAGGTTGTATAAATAAGATTGTATGCATAGATTTTGTAAAAAACTATACACTTGTAAAGAAACAGTGTAAGGTTGTATGTAAAGTACAGTATAAGATTGTATAAGTGCACATAATAATCAGTTTATACTTATAAAAAAACTGATTATTATGTGCATTTATACAATATAATATTTATGTTTTACTTGGATTAAAATTCAAATAATTATATACATACTTTATAAATTAAATTAATAAATATATTTTATTTATTTAAAGTATGTTAAACTTAATTATGTACATTTATTGATATGACATATTTAATAATAATTATTACATTACCTTTTATTTTTAACATTATTATTGTTGTAGTAACATTTCCTGTATAATAAGGTATGATTAAGTACTATCAAAATGTTTTGAACGTTAGCAAAAGTTAGTTGAATGTAATTTACAGCCTGTCATAATGTAAATATACTATTTATTTAGAAATGATTGATTGCACATGGTTTGTTGTAAGTTAAATTTTAGTAACTTTGGTTGTAATTTATTACAAAACGGTACACGATCCATAAGTCGAAACCTATAGTCTGGGTAGATGAGCGATCGTTCGAGTGTTATATTGAGATTCGAGTATAGAATTTGCTTTGCTCAGAAATAAATTTATTTATTTTTTTTATTATTTCTATTCGATAATTTAATTTAATATTTGTATATTTAACATATACATAAGTTATAAAACAGTATTTGATTAATATAAAGTTATCTCTAAGGAGTCTTTTACTATAAAAAAAAATATTAATTAATTTTCTATAGATGTATAGGAAGGTAAATAAAATTTTATTGCTTAGTTATTAAACAAAAATTTAATATAAAAAATTAAATTGTTGTTATTTCTCTTAGAGATGAGGATTAAAATTCGTATTAAAAAAAATATATATATATATTTGCATCGAAACCTAATTTATTAAACATAAATTGAAGTCAAAAATAAGAAAGTAATATAAAATGTAACCTATTTATACTTATTTACTTTTAAATGGATTTCTTAAAAGTTATTTATAAAATTAATTTAAAAAATAAACATTCAAAATATCAAAAGATTAATTTCTCGAGAATTCGAAACTGTAATACTTTATAACATATTTTTTTTATGGAATTTATTCTAATTCCTTTAATATATATGATATATGATACTCAGATAGAATAGGTATATTCGACAAAATGATCGGTTCATTAAGATATTATCGAGAAGAATAAAATACTAATCAAAAAGACGTACGACTATCATTTCCGTATATTGTAGACCTTCCGAGTTGAATGAAGACGATCAAGTTATTATTTGACCTTTCGTTCTCACGGAACTCAATCGAGGTTGAGCATCTCCTATAATTGCATGTCCTTAATTGACAAATAGAGTTTATAAGAGATGCTCTGACCGTCTGCAATTACCACAGAGTACGTCATACAAACTATCATTAAATCATCAAAGTCTTTATCAAGTGCAGCACACACTCCCGAGTTATTCGCTAGAATTTATTTGATTCATCTGTTCACATCTGATTATTTAACGAACTGGCTTAGAAATTGTTGAAATGAGAATTAATAAAGGAAATTTAAATACTATGTTAGATAATAATAATAATAATAATAATTTAAATAAATGCTACATAATAAATTTTAATTATTCAATCAGAAAGTTGACAAGAAAATTTTTATTAAAAACATATAGATAGTTCCGGAAATTTATTTTTTTAACTAATTTGTGTAATATAAAATACTGTATAGATTTTTATGAAAGTTTACGGAATGGTTTCATAATTTTCTAAAAGTAATTTAATAAAAAAAAGTGCGATTGAAAGTACTGTAATGTAAAAAAATAATAATAAAATATTCTCTGTTTACAGTTTTTTCCTCTCCCAGTTTTTTGAATGTTAGAAAAATTCCAAACAATTTTGATTATAAAAACTATTTTGTACGTTATTTTCCCTCCTTATTGTTCATTTTAGAAAATAAATTAAAGAACATCCGCTCTCGCAATATGAGATAGACGTACTTAGTTAGTTATCTATGCGTGTTATCTTTTTTATTTCATTAATATTAAACAAATATGCATAATTTATATAATTATAATATGTATTTTTTTTTCTAAATTATTAATATCATTGTCAATCTTAAGTTTACTTTTCAGTCTTTAAATATGTAAATTATGTTGATTCCTTACTGTACATTTTTACAGGCGCATATAAATTTTTATTATATTAACAAAAATTTATCATAATTAAATTTTCTTTTTTATGTATCTTTTTTTATATACAGTTTACTTTATTATTATTTCTTTATAAAAATAACATTCCGTTCTGAATTAGCTAAATAAAAAGAAAAGTGTTGTTTACATTCCTAAAGTCATATCAACTTCGAAATGCTGTCTTGGTAACACAAAGCAATAAAATGTGATTTAAGTCAATGTTTGAAGCATTCCATATAAAAAAGTCTTATAAGAGATCTTTTATTGCCCATATTTAAAGATAAAAAAAGCAATTTTATACTAATGCATTAGTTTTATTGTATCAAATCGGAATCCTACGATTGTTATTTGTTGTCCGAATTTATGAATTTAACTTATTAATTTTTCTATATCGAAAAACAGTTAGAGTAGATGATGATTTAAACTTTCGTTTGTGAATGATTCTTAATGAACTTTATAATCAGTTGATTCAAAATTAGTAAAAAAAAAAAATAACGAAATGTTTGTGATCATTCAAGTGGGTAACATAATTAAAAATCGTTCTCGCATGGAAAATAAGAGGTTTTTGTGCCAATTATAAAAATATACAA
>AYEL01075940.1:0-14144 GCA_000484575.1 Olivierus martensii | reverse complement strand
TGTATTAAAAAAAAAAAAATCGAATTTTATAATTTTATCAAAAATAAAATTAGAAATTTATAAGATGCTTTTACCAATTTTTAATCTATCAAATATTTTTATAAAGCATTCTTTATTTAATAACATACAGGCCGCAATTTTATGTTTTTATCCGAAATTTTCTGGTCAATTTATCATATTTTTGTAATATTTACTTAATTATAGTATTTTTTTTTTTTATAACGTAGTACTTTAATGTAATCCTGATTTTTCTACGAAATCGTGATTAAGATAAAACTTGTATCGAACCGTTTTCTTGATATTTTATCAAATCTTCGTCACGATCAGAAGCATTTATTCTGCGTGTCATGTATTTAACTGATCTAAATTTTCTAAAATATGAAGTCACGGTAAATACATTCGACTTTTCCTATATATATATATTTTTAAATTACTTTATTTTAATAAATGTAAATAACTAGTGTGATGGAAATAATTTCATAAATTAGATTTAACATTGCAACACTTCCACGTTTGCAGATTTTCTCCATTTTATCAGATTGAAACTTAAAAAAAATTTTACCATAATTATATTGCCGAATAATAACGCGTTAGCGTTATTATTCGGCAATCCGACCATAATTATAATGCCGAAATAATAACGACCATAATTATAATGCCGACCATAATTATAATGCGAAATAATAACCATAATTATAATGCCGAATAATAACGCGTTAGCGTTATTATTCGGCATTATAATTACGCATAATTTCATTATATAGCGTTATTATTCGGCATTAATAATAACGCTAACTCGTTATTATTCGGCAATCCGCGTCTTGGATCCAGCATCTCCTAAACAGTATTTTCGGGGTTTTGGCCCCGGCCCTGCGTTCTCCATTCTTCACCATCCGGTCCCCATCCAAGAGTGTGGATGCAGCCCATTGTTGGAACTGGCCCGTCCCTTAGTAATCTCCCGGATTGGAAAAGGGCGCAAAAATTTAAAAAATGCTGTGTAATGATCTATTCGATGTTTTATGCTGAAAATTTTTCTCTCAAGGAGTGCACCGGATTGCCGCGTGGTAAACGCGCCATCCGGTCGACCGTATAGTTTACCACCCTGGAGAATCCGAGTTCAATTCGAGTCCCACATCTCCAGTTTTACAGGAGGGATCCTGGCCCGGCCCGTTGAATCCCATTCTTCAAACCATTCAGTTGATCTCATCATGAAAATTGGGCAGCTTGTGATAGGCTATATAAGTATCCGCCACCAGATACAGAATATCCCTCATGCTATATGGCGATTAACTAACTTAACCTAACCTAACCTTTAATGATTTTTGGCCGGATGGCTGAGTGATAACGCGTTGTCGTATCACGCAGGAGAACTCGGGTTCGCGTTCTGGGTCTGGCATCTCCTGAAAAGATTTTCGGAGTTCTGGGTCCGGCCCGGCGATCCGTGCCCTTCACCATCCGGACCCCTTCCAGAGTGTGGGTGCAGCCAGTGGTTAGAACTGGCCCCGCTCCTTATTAATCTCCCTGATTGGGAAGGGGCGTAAAAATGCAAAAAACCCTTTAATGATTTTAAAATTAATATTTTATTTAAATAAATACTTCTTATTGCTAATATTCCATGAATGTAATCATTATTAATTTAATTAATAATTTATTAAACGAGACTAATTATCCTAAATTTTCTCTAAAATGTATTTTAAAGTATTTTATGAAAGTAATTAATAGCACGATTAAATATTGACATAATTACAAATATTTTGCTTTTATGAATCATTTTTGATATTTGAAATTAAAAAATAATAATATATTTCAGGGTGATATCGATTTTGATATCCTTTACAAAATGCCTTATCTGGATGCAATATTAAACGAATCATTACGAATACAAAATCCTGGAGTATTGTAAGCTTCATTTTTGTAATTTCTTTCTATTTCAAGCATTCAGCCTGCAAAACGAATATTGTATAAACTATAATAAAATGCATTTCTCAATATTATAAAAATATAATTTATTATTTTAGACTGTCAAGAATTGTTTCTGAAGATTGTGTATTAGGTAGTACGGGGATAAAATTAAAAAAAGGCATGCCTATTATAATTCCAGTATATGCTATGCATCATGATCCCGAATGGTTTCCAGAACCAGAAAAATTTAATCCAGAAAGGTAAATTATATTATTCCATAAATATAAATGCAAAAAAGTTTCAAAACATATTGTTTTAATCTATAAACATTAATGCTAATCTGAGAAATTATATAGATAAATATACAAGATTATGAGTTTGTTTTGCGTTTCCATTATAACCTATATTTTTATGATACATTCCTAAGAAGCTGATTAAGATAGGCATCGTATCTATCTGCTGTCTGTGGGACCATTAATAATAAGATTAATCAGCAGATTTTCGTGAAATTCATTGCTGATGATGTCATTAAAATTCACCCCAATGTCTCACTTTTTAACCTTACAGGATTGTTTAATCATACAGGATAGATTTTAATTTTTATCAGAATTATATTTTACTTTATTGACAATAGATGATGCTATGTGTTAAGGAATACTTAGATTAACATTAATGACATTTATTATCAATAATTTAAAGGTGAGTGTAAATAAGTTAAGCCGCCATAAAAGTCATGGGATATGTTTTATCCGATGGAGGCCATTTTTTTAGCCTACCATAGGCTTGCCAAAATCCATGGTAAGCTTTACTACACGTCCATCTCATCGATGTCGATAAGTTAAAAAAAAATGTTACGTACAAATGATTTCAATTTACTGTCCATAAAAACTATAAATTCCCCTAAACTCATTTTAAATATTTTTATCTTAAATCATTTAAAAATAAAACAGATTTTATTTTCAAATGATTTTAGTTCTTTCCGAACTGCTTGTTTCTCTTTCTCTGAAGTTAAATTTTAATTCTGAATATATTATTGAATTGAATTTTCATAACACATTAATTTTGATAACACAGATCATATTGATATCAGAATTTTATCATAAGACAACTCATGAAAATTCATTTTGATAATATTTTCATAAAACATGAATTTTTCTAAAAGAAATAGTGAAGAGATAATATATAAAATAATGGATTATTTCATATTATCTATTAACTATTACTTTTAGAATTATTTTTTTTTAGATTTATGTATGGTCCTCACATAATTTAAATAAAAAATTTTAATTTTTAGATTTTTACCGGAGAATAAAAGTTCTATTCACCCATATACATTCCTACCATTCGGAGAAGGTCCCCGAAATTGCATAGGGATGAGATTTGTAACTATGGTAATGAAACTGTGTATTGTACATATGTTGAAGGATGTGAAATTTGTTGCTACTGAAGAAACTAGGGCAAGTATAACTAAATTGCTAAAATATTAAAGTTTATTATTTTAAAAATTAGCCAAAATATTTAGCATATTTATAAATAAAATAAGATAATAGACTTTGAGTTTGAAAATTTATCATTCGTGATTAAGAGAAGCAAAAATATTAAACAAAATAAGTTTAATAATTATAAAACATTAATAGAATAAAAATATTCTGAATTTAATATTTTTTTATCAATATAATATTAAAGCCATCATTGTGGTATCCATTCAATGAAATTCATTTTTATGAAGTTAATAAATTGTTATGAGCAATAATTAATATAATTCAATTGAAAATTTGTTTTGCAGAAGCCACTAGAGTATTATTTTGGCCAAGGTATGCAAATCAAGAAACTGATTTTGAAAGTTGAAAAGAGGAGCCATTAATCTGATTTTATTGTTATGCATTCGTATCTCTATTATATTGAATGAAATATTTTATTAAAATGAATTATAAAATCGGGCAGTGTGTAAATTATAATAATGATAAATCTGAATTAAAATTTTTACCATTATTTTTATTTACAAACAAGTTGCTCAATTAATCGTCAGCAATCCTATTCATTCGATTTTACATGTTTACGAAATTTAAAAATAATCAAAATAGGTGTGTTAAACTTTAATAATGATCTGATTGAAGTTGAGATATCTGGGGCCATATTCTCGAGTTATTCGCGTTACAGCGCACTCGTGTTGGCCGTATCACGGGACATCAGCTCCCACGTTTAGATAGATTTGCTATTCTGGAGTTTCAACTCACGTGCTTTCCATTCTCGAAATTCGAGTTGTCAACTCCCGTGAGTAGAAAATGTGAGATCGCTATGCACAACGAAACAATGGTGTATTATGCTACGTTTAATAGAAGCACTAGAAACGGAAGAAAGACATTGTTTAAGGCGGCAGCGAGTATTTTAACCAAGTTTTGATGCTTTTGATCTTCAAGATCATTTTCGAAGATTATTTAGGCTATCGAAAGACTTAGTAAAGGTTCTAATAAATAAACTTCGATCGAATGGTAGATTATACTGACACTAGCTGCCCCAAGTAAAGTTTACCCTAAATCGAAAGAATTATTTCTTGTAACTGAGTTAATTTTTCATTTATGGTACCATCATCTCTGTTTTTCCTTTGCGAAGTTTTTATTCTAAGGTATTTTACTTTTGCATTTCTTGTCAACTCTGCACTAATGAAAAATAATTGTATTTCACAATTCATAAAAAGACATTTATATATTATTATTTAAAAAGTAATTGTATAAATGATTTACATTATTATAAGATAAATTAATAAATATTTGAATCCGACGGAATAGAAAAAAGCAAATTATTTGTGCAAATTATTATTTCATAGCGTTCAAGATTATCTCGAATGTTACCAAATAATGATTTGGACGAATAATTAAACTACTAATATACATACTAATATCGATCGTTGACTTACTTTTTTCCATTCCGTCACTGATTTTTTGGCCCAACACAATATTTAATTTTACGCCTAATTCAGTCCACAATTCGGATCTCATTTTCTTGGTAAAGTCACTATCTAGCTTCTCTGTATGCATTCTTATATTATTTTCTATAAAATAAATTAATACAGTGAAACTCCGATAATACGCCCCCGTTAAGCCGCCACCCTCGCTAACCGCCAAGAAATTTAGCGGAACGGATCTTTCATATGCTAATGGAATAAGGAAACCCCGATAAGACGCCATCCGTCATTTGCCAGTCGAAAAGTCTAAACAAATATTCTCTTTAGTATTGTGTTTGTCCTCGTTAAGCCGTCAGGGGCATATAACATGTCGTATATCCTGAAGTTCATCAGTACTGTATATATAGTATTAAATAGTATTAAAAGCTCTCTGGATTCATTTGTAACCAGTAGATGGGAGAGATGAATTTAACGATTAATCATGTCTCTTTAAGCCTGATACATATGCTCAACCTCTGAGAAGTTGAGTTCTGAGCCGCAAAGTCTATTCTTAAAAAAGGGGAGAGATTAAAATCCGAGTGTGTTACTTTGTACCGGTTAACGCTAGAAGCACAATAAAATAACTACGGTTTAATAATTATAATTTATTTAAACCATAATTATTTTACTGTATGATTCTAGCCGTTAACTGGCACAAAGTGACACATTCGATTTTCAACGTCTCTCCCGTTTTTAAGAATAGACTTTGCGGATACGAGCTCAACTTTTCAGTTGACTATACCTAAGTTGTAGAAATTGAAGATTGTAAGAACCAGATCATTTCCATCGTTTATTGCATATCGAGACAAAACTTCACGACGCGTCGATCGCCTTCTTACTACCCGGTAGTAAAATAGGAGAGCGACGCAAAGGGACACATTCTGACGCTTTGTGTACTGCATGGTGATTGGTAGTTTTAAAGGTTTATAACTCGAAAACGGTGGCATTTAGACCATAATGTTCATTAGACATTTTCGACTTTTTTCGAGACCACCTATCAGTACACAAAATTTTATGACGAAATTTTTCTTCACCCTATATAGTACTATACATATACGGTACGTATATTATACAGTAAAGTATACAATTTTTTTAGAAATGTTAAGTTTGGATGCTTAACATAAATGTAGGCATAGTATATTTTATTAAATTTAATAAATTCAGAGTTCATTTTCATTTCTATACTACACGTTTTTGAAAAATTGCCAACCCCGATTAACCGCCAAAATCGCACCAAACTGATGTTGGCGTCTTATCGGGGTTTTTTTGGCAACAGATGACGCCACCCTCCATTCAGGTAGAATACTATATATGTGGCGGGGCGAAACAAGTCATTTCACAGGCTGCCCACCCCAGTGGAAGGGTCAGTCGGATTGTGGAGGATGGGGATCGACGGGGCGGGCCCGGACCCCATGATAAATATTACAAGGGGTGGGACCCGGGATTCGAACCCGGGTCCTCCAGAGTGGAAAACCGAAGCGTTGCGACGCGGTCAATCCGGCCGACTCTTATCGGGGAAAGTGGTAAGCAGTTAGTTAAGGCCACCGATCGCTACAATATATTGGCGCTACAATTCGGCGCCAAAATTTACCAGGTCATTTTAAATGAGTTTTATCTGCATTTTTAATATTTACTATGATTCCAGTTCCACATCTCCAGTATTTCAGGAGGGGTCTGGGCCCGGCCTATTTTTTTTGTTAACAGATGACGCCACTTTCCATTCAGGGAGAATACTAAGTTACGGGCGAAACAAGCCCTCCCACAGGCTGCCCACCTCTGCGGAGGGTTCAGCCGGATTCTGGAGGACAGGGATCGACGGGCCGGGCCTAGACTCCATGAAAAAATTTTCAAGGGGTGGGACCCGAGACTCGAACCGCGTTTGGCCGCGTGGAAAGCCGAAGCGTTTCCACGCGGCCAATCCGGCCGACTATAAAACTCATTTAAAATGTCGGTTTGGCCGCGTGGAAAGCCGAAGCGTTTCCACGCGGCCAATCCGGCCGACCTTATAGGGGTTTGACTGTATATTCTTTTGCTCTTCTGTAATTTATTCTGTAGCTTCTATGGCCTTTCTTCATAATATGGATTTATTTTTACCATTTGTTACTCGAGATTTGATTGGACAATACTTAATAGTCTCCATTCCAGACGCTTCTCTATTTGCCATGCCCAACGCGAATGACTTATTTCTCTCACAAGTCGAGTTCGTGTAACAGTTTGAATCCCAGAATACCATCGTGTGAGTTGAAAACACATGAGGGAATAGACGGATGTGAGTTCGTGTACAACACGAATAACTCGAGAATAAGGCCCCTGGCTGGCCAATCTACGAAAGATAGTTTAATAATTATAATATAATTATAAAAGACAGAATAAAATAATTCGTCTTATCGCGAATTAATAAATTCGGATAATTTTCTTTAAAAACATAAGTATTTTATTAAACTGATTGATTGCTAACAACTTACATTAGAATATTACAAAATATTAGATAACTACGTAATTAATTTTGTTAAATCAAATTTACAACTTAATGTAAATGATGAAATTTACTATGTTCATGGTTAACTAGCATACCCATGCCCGGCGTTGCTCGGGCAATTCATGGTGTGTTACTTAAGTTCCTCTTTCTCTTAAATTATAACAGTTTAGATGATCGTCAGGATTTTTTTCAACAAAAAAAATAACATTAATAAAATGAATTGTTCGTGAAAATAGTTTTTAATTATCAGTCTCACCAGGACAATTTTTTTTTTGTTAACAGATGAGGCCACTTTTCTCAGGGAGAATACTAAGTGACGGGGCGAAACAAGCCCTTCCACAGGCTATTTGAGAATACTAAGTGACGGGGCGAAACAAGCCCTTCCACAGGCTGTCCACCCCTGCGAGAATACTAAGTGACGGGGCGAAACAAGCCCTTCCACAGGCCCACCCGGCGGAGGGGTCAGCCGGATTGTGGAGGACGGGAATCGACGGGCCGGGCAAAGTGGCGGGACGAAACAAGCCCTTCCACAGGCTGCCCACCCCTGCGAGCGGCTGGGCGAAATCAGCTTTTTCACAGTCTGCCCACTCCTGCGGAACGGGGCGAAACAAGCCCTTCCACAGGCTGCCCACCCCTGCGGAGGAGGTCAGCCGGATTGTGGAGGACGGGGATCAACGGGCCGGGCCCGGACCTGGGGCGAAACAAGCCCTTCCACAGGCTGCCCACCCCTGCGGAGGGGTACAAACAAGCCCTTCTACAGGCTGCCCACCCCTGCGGAGGGGTCAACCGGAATTTGGTGGGACCCGAGATTCGAACCCGACCCCATGATAAATATTTTCAAGGGGTGGGACCCGAGATTCGAACCCAGGCCCCATGATAAATATTTTCAAGGGGTGGGACCCGGGATTCGAACCCGAATCCTCCAGAGTGGAAAGCCGAAGCGTTTCCACGCGGCCAATCCGGCCGACTAACCACCAGGAATGAATTGTTCGTGGAAACAGTTTTTAATTATCAATCTTCACCAGGACAGAATAAAATGAATTGTTCGTAAAAACAGTTTTTAATTATTAATCTTCACCAGAAAGACAATTTGGCTTGCTTCACCCATAAACACTGATTAGCAGCTTATAGATTCTTTTTTGACAAACGAACCCGTAAACACTGATTAACAGCTTATAGATTCGACGATTATTCAGATAAGATTTGATTTTTTCTTTTGATGACGAACGAACGCACTCGCCGATTTATTGTTTATATAGGATGGCCAATCTTTTATATTTCGTGCGTCAATTTTTTCATTTTTTAGTTAGATGCGCCATATAAAGATATATTCTTCTTTCAGCTTTTTTAAAATATGGTAATATGGATATATTTAATAGTTAAATTTATATATATATGTAGATTATATATTATCTCTAATAGCATACTACCAGGTAGTAATTAAGTAATATCAAAGTTTAACTGAAGCATATTACAACTAAATAAGATAATGTATGCTATAATCAATAGAAAATTAGAGAAATATTAGAAAAAATTTAAAAACCTTTAATATGAAATCTGAATTTCAATTGTTTAACGAAATAATATACATTCTCGATATCCGCCATTAATTTAGTAACTGAGCAGTCTTATTTGGGTCACGTGCAACAATCACGTGGCCATTATGATCCAATGAGACTGCTCAGTTACCAAAGACACGATCATAGTAATCCAATGATATTGGTCAGCTAACATGTCACGTGATCACAGTAACCCAATGAGGTTGCTCAAATAGTGTTAATCTGCCATCTTGGATTTTATATCAAGAAAGTTACGCCAATTACAATATATAAAACCAATTTCTAATAATCAATACCTCTCTTAAAAATTTTCCTGCGTTAGGGGATTACCCTAACAAACAAAAGTTGTTTAAATAAAAATCTATTTAGCCATTCTTGCATTATAAATGAACATGTTTCAGATTTATAATATATATATAGGTAAACTGTATAAGAAATTTTTTTTAAATTTTTCTCTGGGGTTTAGTGCGCCACAGGTTGGCCACCCCTGGTCTATATGAACTGTAGGATTTCGGATAGACTTTTTTCTTCTTCTAATGGAATCCGAAACTGCGACGTCACACCACTCGCGGGTGTCGAGTAATATATAACACAAAAAACAATAGAATCATACTTTGTTCGCAGAATTTAAAATGATAATCGTCTAGAAATCATCTTTAAGAAACTAAAAACTAGGGAAGTAGTAGTATGTTGCCAGGGACGTAACTATGGGTGGGCCATGGCCCATGCACTGAAAGTTATTTCGTTTCTTTACACGTGGTAATGATAGTGACAATCTTAGGCTGAATTTCCTAATGCTCATTATCTTGGCTTATAATTGAACATACTGTACAGTACTATATAGAAAACATGTCCAGCTGCTGTTCTGATCCTCTACTTTGAGTTCTCTATAAAACACAATATTCACAGCTATACAGTATCCTTATTTGCTCGGTACGCAATAAACGATGGAAACGATCTGATTCTTACCATCTTAAATTTTCTACAACGTAGGTATGAACCAGGCTTAAAAAGACACTATTAACCTTTAACTTCATCTCTCCTATCCGCTAGTTACAAATGAATCTAGAGAGCTTTTAATATTACATATACAGTATTGATGAACTTCGGGATGTAAGATACCTTACATGCCCTTGGCGGATTAACGAGGACAAATACAATACCAAAAGGAATATCAGGTTGAGGGAACGTGAACGGGATCGCTGAATAACTTAGTACAGAAAGGTAGCTCGCATAGTAAAAAATGTTGAACACCCCTGATATATAGCTTTTACATCAAGTAAAAATTAAATACTCTTCCAAAAAATTAACAATTAAGAGATATATTTTATAAAAATTTCTTTTAACACCACGTTAAGTATTGTCCATTATAATCCGCAAATTTTTGACTGAAAAGATTTTTTTGTATACTCTGTATATACACATATGCATATACTACATAATATATCCAATACTGTATTTGCACGATATATATATATATATATATATATATACACAGTCAAACCCCGATAAGACGCCTCCAGTTAACCGCCAAGAAATTTGGCGGAACGGATATATATATATATATATATATATATATATATATACACAGTCAAACCCCGATAAGACGCCTCCAGTTAACCGCCAAGAAATTTGGCGGAACGGATCTTCCCTTTGTTAATGGAAGAGGCAAACCCTGATAAGACGCCATCCACCATTCTCAGTAGAAACATCTAAACAAATATCTGATTACGTACAACTATGTAGTAGAGATGTGCGATACAGAACAAAATATCGTATCGGCGATATTCCGATACAGATTTTCATACGATATTTGATATCGCGATATTTTGGGATAATATCGAAAATATCGTGATACGATATTTAGGAGGAAAAACAAACAACAATTTCTTTTAGACTCATTTATTTTCCAGAAGTGATTAAAAATCGCCAGAAATTTGATTGTATTGCTGATTTCGGCATCAAAATCGTTGAAATTCAGGATTCAACCTGCTTATTTTTGCACATACCGCTTGACCTGCCTTACTAAACAAACGTTCAGTAGGCACTGATGTGGCGATATAACCAAATGCTCCACTGCAATCTTTGATAAATTTGAATAGCAAAAACTTGCACTTATCCAATATTTTATTGGATCTTCATGTTGATCTAATATTGTTCAAGTAGAACGAAAACCGAAATCAATGACGAAAACGAACCGAACAGTCTGTCTAATGTTACCAGTTCGCTAATCTCAAATATCACTCCATTCCGGTGATTCCTGTCCTTCACCATCTTCGGGGTACTGGGTCAGGCCCGGTGATCCCCGTTCTTCACCATCCGACACCCCTCCACGGGTGTGGGTGCAGCCCGTGGTTGGAACTGGCCCCACCCTGGGATACTGGGCCCGGCCCGGTGATCCCCGTCCTTCACCATCCGGTCCGCTTCCACGGGTGTGGGTGCAGCCCGTGGTTGGAACTGGCCCCGCCCCCTTTGTAATCTCCCTGATTGGAAAGGGGGCTTAAAATATGCAAAAAAAAAAGACTGATTGGAAAGGGGGCTTAAAATATGCAAAAAAATAAAGTAAAAAATATCACGCCAGCCTCTGTTTATTTATCAAATAAGGTGATTAATAATTATCGATTATCATAAAACTAATTGTTTAATTTCATAAAAATAATTTTAATAAAAGAGTTGTTTAAAGAAATCGGCCGTTATCTTTAAAGCTAGATTGACACCATCAGTGTACACACTGACCGAGTTCACGGGGACGATGCGCGCGCACCCACTCGGACGCTACTCGGACCGTTTCATCCGAGTAGAGTAAACTCGGACGGCAACCAAACTACAGTGGGTGATCAGTTAACGAACATAATCCGTTCCAAGAAAATGTTCGTTATCCGAATTGTTCGTTAACCGAAACATCGATTTACCATAGGTTTTAATGGAAATTTGATTAATTCGTTCCGGAGACCCAAAACACATAGTAAGAAATTATATAATATTTTATTTATATTTACAAAAAACATAAATAAAAATTATATAATTTCTTACTACGTTTATTTATTTTTATAGTAATAACAATAATATATACATACATAGTCTTGCATTTTCATCTATTAGTAATATATACATACATAGTCTTGCATTTTCATCTATATGTTTATTTTCTAATATAACATACATAGTCTTGCATTTTAATCTATTATGTTTATTTTCCATATATGTATATAATTTCTTACTATGTTTATTTATATGTAATTACTATAATATATACAACACATTAGTCTTGCATTTTCATCTATTATATTTATTTTCCGATAAAGAATCTGTTCAATATCATTGCTTTTCTCTCTCCTTCAGGATTTTTTGGAAGTGGATTAATAGCATTGTCATGTGCTTTTCTCTCTCCTTCAGGATTTTTCGGAAGTGATTAATAGCATCGCGCTTTTCTCTCTCCTTCAGGATTTTTCGGAAGTGATTAATAGCATTGTAGTGATTTTCTCTCTCCTTCAGGATTTTTCGGAAGTGATTAATAGCACTGTCGGGATAGTTTCTCTCTTCTTCAGGATTTTTTGGAAGTGATTAATAGCATTGTCGTGGCAAGATCCCCAAGCCTATTGGTGATTAATAGCATTGTCATGGTAGAGATCCCCTAAGCCTATTGATCTTGTGATTAATAGCATTGTCGTGGTAGAGATCCCCCAAGCCTATTGACCTCAAACTGGTATGGATGCCATTCAGATCCTCAAGCCTATTGACCTTAACTTGGTATGGGTGCCATTTTAACTAGGATCCCCAAGCCTATTGACCTCAACCTGGTATGGGTGCCATTCTAACATAAATATTGTAAAATCTCTCTCTTACCTTCTTTAATAAATCTTTGATTTGTTTAAGCCTGTTGACCTTAACCTGGTACGGGTGCCATTCTAACACCAAAAAATTGTTAATCTCTCTCTTACCTTCTTTAATAAATCTTTGATTTGTTTTACGTTGACTCCGAGTTCATTTTAATCAGGAAAGCTACTTTCTTCCATCCTTACCCATTAGTTCACGAGCGCGCAAGGCCTAAGCCTGTCATTCCGTTAGGTTAGTTTATCCGAACTATCCTCATGGAATATGGAATACTCCCTCTATAAGTAGCCGCCGCCATCATCACAAGCTGACCAACACCCATGATGATAGCATTTGAAATAAATTATATTGATAAATTAAAAAGAGGGGGCCCCATCGACTCTTTTGTGAGGGGCCTCGCAGTTTTCAGCTACGCCACTGCCTAGGAAATATTAGAACGTCCAAGAAATGTTTGGCATTTCAAGTTCGGCCTAGGAAATACTAGAACATCCGACAAGCGTTAGGACATTCTCGTTTTGACTAGGAAATTCTAGTATTTCCTGAATTCGGTTTATCCTGTAACATATATAATAAAATTATTTTCACCTGTATGAGTTTTCATGTATTAACCTTATTAATAAATTAGTTTGCGTTAGGCTTTTTTATGTTGACATCCTTATAAATAAACATTGACATCCAGTGTTAGAGTTACATAGCATTTGAAATAAATTATATCGATAAATTAAAAAGAGAGGGCCCATCGACATTTTTGCGGGGGCCTCTCAGTTTTCAGCGACGTCACTGCATAAGGTTAATCTATTGTGCAAATTATTTCTTATGTTACTAATCATCTGTGGTGTGATTTCTTTACAGGCTCTTATGATTCTTATTTTTAAACCGTCCAGATCCATTTTTTGCTCTAGCGTAATCTTTTTTTTTGTTTCCTGTTTTATCATCAAAAGTGTTCTTCCTGTTATCCATTTCAATACTTTTTAAAAGAGAAAATTCTGTGCTATACTGTATGTAGACGATAACAAAGCTGAATAATAGTAATGTTAAATAGCTAACGGCAAAAAGCTCATCTTTCTGTTGTTTCACTCCTTCAAAGCTGAGTAATTATTCTTGGATTGCTCCGCGTCCGGTTTTACTAAATTAGCATTATTTTGTTAATAGACATCATAAAAGGGGACGGACATTTATTAGTAAGACTGGTCTATGCTTACAACTCGCATTAATCGAATATTTGCACGCACTAACTGAAAAACGGTATCATTTTTATAAATCGCACTAATCGACTATAGCATTATTCGAACTCGCACTAATCGAGCAGTGGCGTAGCTGAAAACTGAGAGGCCCCCGCAAAAATGTCGATGGGGCCCCCTTTTTATAATTTATCGATATAATTTATTTCAAATGCTATGTAAACTCTGTAACATTGGGTGTCAAT
>AYEL01075939.1:0-49631 GCA_000484575.1 Olivierus martensii | reverse complement strand
TTTTTTTAAATACGTATCATAACAGGCAGCTTTTCTTTCGTTGAAAGAAGTAAAATAATAATTACATGTTATTCGACATTTTTATATAAAAGATATTTGACAAACTATGAAAATAAGTTAATATTGGAAAATGAAATAAGTAAAAACGCGTTAGCTATTTGATAATGTTCGAAGTAGCGCGTGTCGACTTCGTCTAATTTAAATAAGCCTGCGAAGAGATGAGTCATCGTGTTGATCACGTGATGACATGAAATGCGTCGCACGACTGAATCAACATGGCGGCGGCCGGGAAGAGATGAGTCATCGTGTTGATCACGTGATGACATGAAACACATCGCGCGACTGAATCAACATGGCAGCGGCTGTCGATGGACCTTACTCTGGTTTATCATCATTGGTTTATATTCCGTTTCTAACTTTTTTTTTTATTTTTCGATTTTCTACACTTTTTCTTGTTTGGAGTATTCATTCCCTGTAAAAAATAACGTTCGATATTTTTTCTGAATTCTTATTTCATACCAGCTGATATAAATATGATTTTTAACTTACACTGGACTTTAACTTTTTCGCTGCTGTTGCGTTCATTTTGGTTCACCCTGTATTATATACAATGTTACGACTTTGATATCTAATTTTAAATGTATTCGTTTTAAAGGTATTCTAAATGTATTCTTTTTCAGTTTTTAAGTTTGTATAACATTCGAATATTTTATTCATTTATGTATTATGTTGACGATGGCTTAATGAAGCTGAAATTTCTTCAGTTATAATAAAGAACGTTTCCACTTATAATTTGTGCTGTAATATTTATAATTATTTTGTATTAAATTTGAAAAATTCATAAAAGCATACTACTATAAAATATATTGATGGTCAGACAAACAAAAATTAGAGAAATCTACATAATTTTGTAGATTTTCCTCAGTAATTTCTGTATGTCTGCCCATTAATACAAAGTTGCAAAAAGAAAAGATAATAAGATAATTCAGAAAGCACTATTAGCAAGGAATACAGTTTATTGCCATAAAACATTTTCGCATCCTATCGCGGTCCCTCCTCAATATAAGTCTTTTATTATGATAAAAATCAAACAATAATTTAGAACAGAATACAGATAAAAATTTAAAACTTTCAGTTATGTAGCATTCTAACATTTAAAAAATTTTTTAAAATAGAATATTTTAACATTTTCATAAATAGAAGTCATAAAGATTAACAATACATGCATAAAAATATAAACTAAAGATTTTAGAGATAAATAAAGACATTAATATATACCAAACATAAAAATAAATAAAAACACATATATAACTTATTAAGAGTCAGTATACCCTACCTAGGGTAATATTACACGTCATAATCCATAGATGAGAAGTAGTAAATGCTTGTTCCAAGGGAGAACGTACAAGAGTATGGTTTCCCCATGCCTTTATTTGTACCATACATGTAGAATATTGCACCTAAATAGTCATAGATATTGATTTCCTAATCATAAATTGTTTATAGCACACCACTTCCATGCTGCAGAAAACTCTACGAGAGTATTATCATTTATGAGGCATTTCTGACTTTTTCTTTTCTCAATCTCCATGGCTTCAATGGTAGTAAGTCCTCTGACATCAAATACAGTCTTTATCATAGTGGCATCTGCCCACTTAATCACAACATCTTGTTGATATGCTTTGTTGGCCAAAGTTGTGGTTACTTTGCCCATGGTTACATCACTCTTATGCTCCTTAAGCCTTTTCAATAAGTTTCTTTTGGAACTTCCTATATACCATTGCTCACTATTTTCATCAATATTAAAAAGAGGGATTGTATAAACACCATGTTTCCTATATTCTGGGATCGTGTCTTTACTATTTCTAAGGGTGCTAAAAAGGGTACAGCCTCTCTTCCAGGCTACTTTAAAATTAGATGATTTCAAAGCTTTATTAAGTATCCGGTGTAACGTCTTACCATAAGGAACATCATAATATTGGGATGGAGGTGTACTAAGTCGCCTGGGGAAGGTGGTATCACGCGGGTTAAGCATCGACTGTAAGACTTTATTCCAGATGCCCATCATCATCATCTTGTAAGTATTCCTGTATTTAAAGCCATATGCGAAAATGTAAGATATCTCATTCAATTTGTCATTCCATTTGGTAATATGGGTACAGACTCTACTAAAGAATGATCTAAAGGCAGCCAGCTTATATGAAACCGGATCACATGGCCATGCAGGTATCAGTACCTGGGTAATCTAAAGGCAGCCAGCTTATATGAAACCGGATCACATGACCATGCAGGTATCAGTACCAGGGTATGATGAGCTATCTTAGAAGCTCAATGATCATAAAATATAGTGCGACTGTCCTCCAAGAAGTACATGATATCTTAGCCCGACGTAATAGTTTGAGAAATATCATAAGAACTAAATATATTAAAAAGATAAAGTGGATATTCTCTAAACAGGCTCCTAAAAAGACAACTTGTAATATCCAGTTAGAAGATGATGTCACAGTGGTAGGAGACATAGACGTACCAATACCTGTCCAGAACTTGATAAAGAATGGACCTATGACTGTTCTACATACAGAACCAAGCTTGTCTGACACCCCAGTTAGATCACATGATGGCCGGATCTGATGAACTCTTCAAAGAAAAAATATGGTGGGAGTTAATACTTAATAGCTACTTAGCAGATAAGGACAATGGTAATAAGAAAAAGGAGAGAGCACTTATAGCATATGCTAAGGAATAGATGATAGACAACTCTATTATATCTACCAGGGACGACAAGTCGAAAAAGATGGTACTTATACGGGAGGGTATCTATTATAACTTACTGGCAGAATTTATATCTGCGTCTGACTCGATGACCCCACGGATAAAATAGATAGGTAAGGTAAATAATATCATCAGATCTAAAAGGATTCCTAAAATATGGAACGTTAAGAGAGTAAGATCCCCATGTGCTCCCAGGCTATTTGGTTACATTAAGGCTCACAAAAACCCAGTGTCTGTTAGACCAGTGGTAGATAAAAAATCATCCCCTTTATATGAATTGGAAAAGTCGATAGCTACATGGGCCGGGCAACATCTCAAGGGATACCCATACAGTGTTTCCTCTTCTATTGAGTTCTTAGATAAATTACTAGAGGTAGGGCCTTTACCCCAGGAATTATATATGGTTATGGATTATGAATCATTGTATCCTTCTATTAAGCAGGCACCAGCATCTCTTATGCTTTATAGATTTATTGTACAGCACCTCCCTAATGCTGATTGTCATCCTAGTCTGATAAGAGAGATATGCCATCTTATCACTTACAATTCATACTTTGTGTTCCAAGGGAAGTATTTTCTCCAAAGAACGGGTATCCCCATAGGAGAGCCCCTAACAGGTATTATGGCTGAACTAGTAGTTAGGTATAAGAAGGCGGAGATAATTGAAAGTTTTAGAGCTGAATTTAAACTTTATGTACGTTACATCGATGATATATGTATAATATGGAATGACAACCATTATAACCAGAGTTTAGCTAATAAACTCACTGACCCATCACTAGGCCTTAGCATTAAAGTTGAGCAGATATCACAGATAGCCTTCAATTTTCTTGATGTATATGTCACAACTGAGAATGGGGAGTATGTTTCTAAGGTATACAGGAAACCCACCTATACCCAGGTACTGATACCTGCATGGCCATGTGATCCGGTTTCATATAAGCTGGCTGCCTTTAGATCATTCTTTAGTAGAGTCTGTACCCATATTACCAAATGGAATGACAAATTGAATGAGATATCTTACATTTTCGCATATGGCTTTAAATACAGGAATACTTACAAGATGATGATGATGGGCATCTGGAATAAAGTCTTACAGTCGATGCTTAACCCGCGTGATACCACCTTCCCCAGGCGACTTAGTACACCTCCATCCCAATATTATGATGTTCCTTATGGTAAGACGTTACACCGGATACTTAATAAAGCTTTGAAATCATCTAATTTTAAAGTAGCCTGGAAGAGAGGCTCTGGTACTGATACCTGCATGGTCATGTGATCCGGTTTCATATAAGCTGGCTGCCTTTAGATTGTTCTTCAATAGAGTCTGTACCCATATTACTAGATGGCGTGACAAATTGAATGAGATATCTTACATTTTCGCATATGGCTTTAAATAGAGGTATACCTATAAGATGACGATGGGCATCTGGAATAAAGTCTTGCAGTAAATGCTTAACCTGCGTGATTTCTCACACGTTTAGGAGCATTGAGGAATTCAAATCAGGTGAATCAGCAGAAAAATAAAGTAAATTCAAGCTCTTGGTTCTTGCTCATTATTTATGGTGTGTAAAGACAATAATAAGCCATTGAGTATTTGGATCGTAAAGGTTTTCAACATTTTGTAAAGAAAATAGCATCTTTGTACAAAATTCCTTCTCGACCAATGATTAAAAGATTAATTTCCAATAAATAATGTATAGTAATATGGTATCAATAGTCAAACAACAGCTCAAACAGAAATTTTCCTTATTAACAACTGATTAACAAGCTAATGTAACTCCTCTTCTGGATGTCTGTCCATACAAACATCCAGAAGAGAAGTTACATTAGCTTGACGTCCACTTTATAGATGAGGAAAATAATTTATGCAATGTAGCATTGAATATTTTTATATTGAATGAACGGTATATTATCGAATATCTAGCTAATAAACTAAAGCAGTTGATAAAATACTGGGAAACAGATGAAGAATATGTCAATGCAGATGTTACTGACAATGCACCAAAAAAAAAAACATCAATGTTTTTGGGATCGATGTTCAACACTAATAAGAAGTACCAAAAGAAACTTATTGAAAAGGCTTAAGGAACATAAGAGTGATGTAACCATGGGCAAAGTAACCACACTTTGGCCAACAAAGCATATCAACAAGATGTTGTGATTAAGTGGGCAGATGCCACTATGATAAAGACTGTATTTGATGTCAGAGGACTTACTACCATTGAAGCCATGGAGATTGAGAAAAGAAAAAGTCAGAAATGCCTCATAAATGATAATACTCTCGTAGAGTCAACAAAGCATATCAACAAGATGTTGTGATTAAGTGGGCAGATGCCACTATGATAAAGACTATATTTGATGTCAGAGGACTTACCACCATCGAGGCCATGGAGATTGAGAAAAGAAAAAGTCAGAAATGCATCATAAATGATAATACTCCTGTAGAGCTTTCTGCAGCATGGAAGTGGTGTGCTATAAACAATTTATGATTAGGAAATCAATATCTATGACTATTTAGGTGCAATATTCTACATGTATGATACAAATAAAGGCATGGGGAAACCATACTCTTGTACGTTCTCCCTTGGAACAAGCATTTACTACTTCTCATCTATGGATTATGACGTGTAATATTACCCTAGGTAGGGTATACTGACTCTTAATAAGTTATATATGTGTTTTTATTTATTTTTATGTTTAGTATATATTAATGTCTTTATTTATCTCTAAAATCTTTAGTTTATATTTTTATGCATGTATTGTTAATCTTTATGACTTCTATTTATGAAAATGTTAAAATATTCTATTTTAAAAAATTTTTTAAATGTTAGAATGCTACGTAACTGAAAGTTTTAAATTTTTATCTGTATTCTGTTCTAAATTATTGTTCGATTTTTATCATAATAAAAGACTTATACTGAGAAGGGACCGCGACAGGATCCGAAAACTTTTTATGGCAATAAACTGTATTCCTTGCTAATAGTGCTTTCTGAATTATCTTATACACGTAAAGCAAGTGGTTTCTTATAAGATATAGACCTAAAAAAAATAGAGTAAGAACTATAAAACTTGGCACATGAATGCCTTTCAGCTAGACAAATGATTGAAAATTTCATTGCCATGAACACACAGAGCATTTTGGGAATGCATGAAAAGGGCAAATCTGAGACCAATATAAGGAATGGCATTTGTAAGAACAGATATATTTGACTGATTTTGCTGTTTCATTACATTAAATAGTCTATCAAGATGATTATAGGATGTATCCATCAGCAATGTGATAACTGACAGAATTTGAAAAATGCACTTTACATGTCCACAACAAATCTGTGTCAACTTTTTTGCAACAGAGTGTATATTTTGGAGAGGTATGCTTTTATGAGTATTATCAAATTTAACATGAAATAATTTGCTTTTTCAGATAGAATGAAATAAATTTAAAAATTTGTAAACTTTTTAGGCTATGGTTTGATTGATAAGATTTACCGAAACATTATCCTGAGAATTTTTTTCCAGTGCATAATGTTTTAAAAAAAATTAAAGTTAATTAAGAAAATAATTCTTACTTGACAAAATGGTTAACTACTGCATCAATAACTCTATATGGCAAGGCATACTTTTTATCCATTAAAATTCTCATAAATATGCTATTTGCTCCTGTATAATCCATTTCTGCTATTTTTATCAAAGCAGCAGCTGAATGTAACATGGGAACAGAATTTTTAGTTAATACACTGCCGATTATAATTGCTTCTCTAAGAGTACATGTACCTTCCTAACAAAAATTAAACTGCTTATTAAAATCACTATAAAATGTTTATTAAAATCATTCAAAATAATTTCATATATAAAGTTTCTGTATAAGTTCGTGTGAGTTTTTCAATTTTAATAACTTAGATTCTAAATGAGATAGAATCATTCTGTAAAATGCATCAGAAAGATAATTTATTCCAGTTTTAGGTTGTATAATCTTAGGATTGTTATATTTCAAAATGCTAACTTGAACTTCAATAGAGGAGATTCTTCTATTGAAGTCATTCAATTTAACTAGGATGGATTATCTGAATAAATAACAAAATAAAATTAGATTAAATTAATTTTTTGGTTTCTAACAAAAAACTGAAATGAATTTCCTATCTGATGCATTTTACAGATTGTTTTTTTAGTTTATATATGTTATTAAAATTTAAAACTGCACAAGGATTTGAAAAGAAAAAAATTAAATTACTTGACATAATGGCAAAATAATTCCTTTGAAAAATGCTCCTGGTTTGAATAAAGCTTTCCTCAATGCCTAAAAAAAAACTTATAAATTCAATAAGAAATTTTAATTAGGCAATAAATATACAATGCTAATGATAATATCCTTGTAAAATCTTTAGTTAGAGATTAATTGAAAGAAGTGATATAATGAAATATTTTAATTTTATTTTATTAAAATCATTTCTTACTTGATATAAATGAAAATTAAGTTTCTTGAATTCTGCTATGTCATCACGTATTCGTGGAAGCAAAATTAAATTATAAAATCTAAAATATAATCAAATTATATTAAAATAATAATAATAAAAGTAATATTAATTAAACATACAATTATTAATAATTAAAACTTTCTCATGAAGTATTGAATAAAATAATCAATCATAAAAAAATTTATTAATAAAGAATAAAAATTACTTATTGTATACATGAATTATTTTAGATACATTTAAAATCTGAGACCCATATTAGGAATGGAATTTGTAAAAAGATATATTTGACTGATTCTGCTGTTTCATTACATTAAGTAGTCTATCAAGATACTTATAGGATGTATCCATCAGCAATGTGATAATTGAGAGAATTTGAAAAATGCACTTCACATTTCAAGCATTTTTTATAAAAAAATTCTTCAATTTAAAATTCAGAAATTTTAGCAAGCAATCTACATTTCTAATTTCTGTTCATTACTTTACACAGTTATTTCATTCAAAAATTTCTTCATAAATTGAAACTGTGTAAGTCCAATAATGCTTAAATTCAATTAAATATATGAATGCATTAATAAATGGAATGGCTAGATGAAATTTATGAACATACTTTAAGCATAGATAAGGCAATTTAACATCATAAGTAGTATTTTTGCAAAAAAAGTAAATTATTTAATGAATTTTTCATTTGCACTTTATGAAAATTTACAAAAATTATCAGTTATACATCCACATATCTTTGAAACTGCATAAGTAGTAGTAAATAGGGATACTATATTGTTAAATATGGTTGTATTTTACAATAATTTTTATGTATGTTTAGACCTGCCTATATATGACATACCCAAATACCCTTAATTAATACTGAATAAAAAATAACAAAAATATAAAAAATAATAAAAAGCCAAATAATCCTAATGGAAATTTTTAGAATTAAGCTGCAATTATTAATAATTATTTTTTAAATTATTGATTAATAGATAGTGCTTTAGCAATTTAATTTAATTTAATTATTAAGTCAATAGACAATGGCTCTACAATTCTAAAAAAAAATTAATAAAAGGCATATCTTTGTTATTAAAGTATATTCCAGTAAATGAAATAGTGATACATATTTGAGATATATTATTTTATAAATCAGATAACAAAATATTTGAAATTTAAATATATAATTATAATATTTCTTAAATGCATTTTCATTTTAAGAAATTTAGAAGCAATAAATAATTAGTGTAGAAAACATAAATACAGCAGACAATAGGTAATATATATTCAAAACTTAAGAATACATTAAAAATAATCCAGTAAATTCTGTCTAGAATCATTCAATAATTTTTATCTTGAATTTCTAGATATTATACGATTGCCAGCTTTATAGTTCCTGATGTATTTTGTCTTTAATACATTTATACTTATCATATAGCTCAGTGCTTCTCAAACTATGGGTCGCGACCCCAAATTGGGTCATGAAGCGAAATGCTGGGGTCGCTAAAATTAAATTCAAACACTTGAATTTCAGTTTATATGTAATTTCACAAATGCCCAATATTTAACATATGACAACATGAATTTTCAATGTAGTTGGTTGATTGTGTTCATCTTAATAAGTGTGTAAATGATTTATGTACTTGTATATTTTATTTCATATTTAATACCTGGAGTTGCGAAAAATCTCGTAATGAAAAATAGGGTCATGAATACAAAAAGTTTGAGAAGTGCTGATATAGCTAATAAATTGAGAATAGATAAAATATAAGTCAAAATATAATTATTGAAAAATTAATTTATTATTATTGACAAACATTTCAATAAATATTATAAGAAAACTTCAAATTGAAAAAATTATATATTTATTTTTATGTAAAATACATTTATAGTTTTCAATAAATATGAATGAAATATCAAAATCAAAATTATAACAAAAATGAATATAAACCTTTGAGCCATTTTTTCCTTCAAATTAGAAGCAAATATACGTGTTGCTTGATACATAGCAGCAGCTGTCCAATTTTCAGGATTTGTTAGATGAAGAATTTGCTCCCAATTACTTAGAGATGGTATAATTTTAAATGCTTTTGGAAGTTTTCCACTCCGATAATGTGCTAGAACTTCTTTAACTCCTCCTCTATACATTTCAATAATTTTTTCATCTAAGTTTTCATCAATATGAATACTTCCAACATCTAAAAAAAATCATCATGCTAGATAAGAGTATTTACCATATAATCAATAAAACTTATTTAAAATAAATAAAAACATAATGTAATATATATTCAAAAATCTGAGAATTTAGCTAGAACTCTCTAAAATCAAGCACTTTTTACAAAAAAAATCTTCAATTTAAAATTCAGAAATTTTAGCAAGCAATCTACATTCTAATTTCTGTCCATTACTTTAGAATTTTTTACCAAATATTAAAAGATACAAAGTTTTTGTTGTTTTTCTTACTATAGTGTCTTTCTCTTCTCCAAGCTTTATAGTAAATCTCAGAAAAAATCCATACCTCTTTTGACTTTCAAGCTGAATTCTGAAATATCAATTTGTATTAGCTCTAATACAAATTGATAGTCCTGATACAAAAATAAATAGAAGTGGTAGCCATTTATTCAAGCCTCGAAATTAAATTTCTGATTGAATGCAAAACATTTAGCAGATGCCAGAAGTTTTACCATTTTATAAGATTCTGTTAACAGATTAAACATAATGCAAATTTATAAAATATTTATTACTGCTCATTTTGAAATTTTTCATATAGAATAAAGTATAATTTTAAAATGTGAATGATATTAATAAAATATTTTTATTATTATTTTAAACAATTTACTATAAAAACATATTGATTATCCACTGGGATCATACTGACATTATAATATGGTATTTTGTAATTATGTAAATGAAACCACCTATGATATTTCTGATCAAGTTGAAAACTATATAAATTTGCAATTTATACTATAATATGACAAATTCTGCAGTTAACAAATAGTTATTACAGATAGGCCACAACTTACAATGGAATTATACTTTGATAAACTCCATTGTAAGTTGAAAATGACCCATAATGGTAATAATTTTAGTAGTAATAATAAAAGATAATGGAATACAGGTGGGAATCTTTTAAGATAGTATATCATCTAGATTTGATCTTAGGTCTTCCAGGTTATAAAATAATCTGGAAGTGAACCCAGCTGCAAGGTGTAAAATCATCCAGAATTGAAATGAATACTCACAGTTGTAAACGACTGCTTTACTACATTTTTAATAAAAAAAATAAATATTCCTAGCCAATATGCTATAAAAATAGCCATATTAGCTAGAAATATTTGTTATTCCATATTCAAAATATCATAAGATTGGAATATCCTAAATCAAGGACTACCTATATTGATATATCTCTTATTCAAGAAACAAATTTACAATACCAGCAATAACAGCCAATATGGTGGCTGGTTTTTCTCAAAATTGATGAAAAATTTTCTATTTGATTTTGTTCCCTTTAATTTTGGCTTTGATACTAAAATCTGTTTGAAAAAATATTTGTTATTATACAAATGTATATAAATAATAATTTATATAAAATACACCATAATGTAACAAATTATAATACAGCTTTTATCTGTATGCTTGTTTTTTAATGTAGTATGTTATCACGTTTTACATCATGAAAATATTACAAGATATTTATTAAAAAATGTTAAACAATATTTCATATTTTGATAATATGAAATATTAAATAAATTCAATATGCTTTAATAATATTTGGTATTTGTACTTTATTATGAAACAACTGAAATACTTTGAAACTTCAATAAAATAAAGACTGAATTAGAATAATGAGAAATTGACACTTTAAATAAATATGCAAAGTCGCAGATTAGAGCAAATGTCAATACGATCGCGTAGGTAGAGCGAAGCTCTCATATTTTTGTCAAATGATGGAATTTTAGAATTAACTTATAACTTTTTATTAAAAATTCATCAAACTAAATATTAGTATATCGTAGTTAGTTTTGAATGTATTTCACCTCAAGATTATAGAAAAAATATACTCGGAACGTGTAAAGTCTGTAAATGAACTTAAAACTCGGTCCGAGTGTGCTCTGATCGTGTCAACCTAGCTTAACCGATGTAATTTAACCAACGATATTATCGCAAGTATAATATCGTATCGTTCGATATATCGGCGTCCAAAAAATATCGAAAAATATCGGAATATCGAGACGAGTAAATCGACGATACACGATATATCGTATCGTATCGTCCCAACTCTACTATATAGTTAAATGCATCACTTCGGAGGGTTCACTCTCCTACCCCTAAAAACTTTATTTGTGTCTTTAAAAATTTATTTGTCACTTTTAATTATTTTAATTCAACAAATAAAACAAATACCGGTATATTGAAATAAAATATTTATTTTTCTATTTTAGAAAATCAAAGTTAGAAAAAACAACAGATTGATTACAGATTCATATGTTACAGGAAATACCAGTTGATAAAAAAAAGTTAATGTGAAGTTTCGCATTGTTTGGAACTGGCAATATTTTCATCGTCAGATTGATACGAAGAAGTGGCCAATGGTAGACAATCATCCAAATGATCATTTGTAATTTGGTTGCTTGATTTTATTTTTATTTTTTGATATTCATATTTGAAAAAGCGGATTCTGAAAAGTATGTCGATCCAAACACGATAGGATTTGAAAAAGCGGATTCTGACAAGTATGTCGATCCGAAACACGACAAAATTTTTGAGCAATATCAGTTAATATTGGAAACTTTTTATGTGTATACTCCCAAATGATAAGAAAATTAATGATTTCACAATTTTAACGAAAAATAAATAAATAATAGCAATATACTTAAAAGAGAATTAAAAAATAAATGAAAACATAATAATTTATTTATCATTATTTTGTATTATTTATACAATATAATGATAAATAAATTATGATGTTTTCAGTTTTAATTAAATTTGTAAGGATGAATCAACTTGGGAGGAATAGCCTAAACAAGAGATCGACCAAAATCGCTCCGCGATCGACGGGTTGAACAACCCTGCTATATATGAATTAAAATTCTATTGTATATCGTATTCAGATTACTGTACACATATATGTTCTTAATATATACAGTATGTGTTGAATATTTTGCCCTTTGTAACTTCTACCTCTTTATTTATATTCTAATTTTTCTTGATGTAGCTAAAAGATCTTAATTAATATATTGTATAATTCATTTTTTATTTTTATGAAAAGTGAAGAATTGAAGATTTTAATAAACATTAACTGTTTATAATGATTCATATATAATTCGATAAGGGAAAGTGAGGCTTCAGAAAATAATCAGAGAGATCACATATTCCAATGTCTGTACACATTTTCTAACTTTACTATGTATTAAATGAATATTATTGAATAATTTTACAGAAAACAATGGAATAATGTAGCCTATAAGTATACTCAAGTCATACTTTTAAGTAAGTCAAGTCAGATCTATATACAGTAATGTAATCATATTTTTAAATAGAATATAATATACATATTGTATAATTAGAAAAAACTTAATGTTGCATACCATGCAAATTTTAACCAAAATCTACCTGGATTCAGGAATTTATTTAATAACTGTTGAAAATTTTACTGGCTTTCAAAATATCTAATTTTATTGTTTTACCATATCTTATAATTTATTAAAGTTTTGAAAAGAAGTGTGATAATTTATTTTTAATTTTTGTAATTTTTTTTTGCTCTCAGTCTAAAATTATTGTTAAAAAAGGTGGGTGTGCAAATGGGACGATTGGAATACAAATTAGTCTTATTATAATTCGTTCCAATGGTCGCAAAATTGAGCAACTAGCTCATTTTGCACTAATTAACTCGGCTATGCAAATAGGTTTTACCTATTTTTACTATATTTATAATAAATTCTAATACTTGATAGTTTGTATTGAAGGGGATGTAGCATTTTACTACTGTACTTAAATTTTATTAGACATTAATAGTATTGATAATAGGATAAGTACAGTCATTTTACGTCAGACTTTTCGAAAATGCATTTCTATTATATCAATATAACGAGATATGATTATATTTGTATTGTACTCTTTTGCAACACTTTATAAAATGTGATAACGCAGTTAAAAGCAAAGGCAAAAGATAGCTCGCTTATAAGATCAAAAGACACTCATTATACTGCACTGCCAACATGGAGGTAGAATTTGGATTTAATATATTTAGTTCTCTCATTCTGATATCCACGACAGTCATTTTAATATATTTGTAAGTATAGCATGTTTTTTTGTTATATATAATTCTTTAATCAAATTTAAACTAAGAATTATCTATAATTCTTATGAATAATTTATGATATAATTTAATTTTTTTAATTTAATTTTAATTTATGAATATAATTTATGATATGCTAACTTTTATAAAATGGAATTATTGTACTATACGCAGAAATTATTTTCTGATTTTATGGTAAAGATTGTATTAATTATTATATCAGTAATTGAAATGTTGGCATTTTTATTCGTGTGTATGGAAATAACTGCATGTTCAATATATATCGAGAATATATTTATAATTAAAAAAATGATATAGGATCAACCATTATTATGTTACTTTAAAAATTAATATTTAACGATTTATTACATTCTTATTTGAAATTATATGTAGTGTTATATTTGCACTAACAATAAATTATCGAATTTTTATGAAAATATTGTATAAAATTCTAAAATACATAGTTAAAAGATTTAGATTAAAGCATTACAAAAACATGATATAGTTGTAAAGTTATCTAGCCGTGAAAATAATCTGAAGGCCATTTTTATTTGAATTAATTAGCTCAAATTTCACTAATACGAGTATAATGAAATGAAAGTTTCTAACTGTTAAAAATCCACTGTTCTTTCTCATATAAAATTCAATATATCTAAAACCATATTCGATTATAAAGTAACATTTTAAACTTTTAGAAGATAAAAAGGGAAATTAATAATAATCTATATATTTTCGATTAGTCTTATAACAATAATTTAAATTAAAAAAATGACAAATAAAATTCAAAATGAATATTGAATAGATTTTTGTCTCTAAATTTGATATAATGTTTAAAAAATGTACTATGGTTAATAGAAAAATTTCAGAGAAATGATTGTTGAATTACTGATCATTTTGCAGCTTATTTTCCGAAAGAAAAGGAAGCTTATAAGATCACTATCGTGAGTGTACCTCTCCTAATAACTTTTGAACTAAATTAGTAGATTTTCATGAAATTCGGTAATGATGTTCTGCCTTACTCGTCTCCATTCTGTCTCAATAAAATTAATAGAAAAGTGGCGTCGATGTAATTTGATTTTTATTAAAAATATTTTATCATTGACAATAGATGTATTAACCCGTTAAGAAGAGCATTGCCCCTGCAGCTTTTAGAGCGTAATATTGTATATTTAGATTATTGTTTATACAGTATATTATAATAATAATTACATAATTATATTACTACAGTTTGACAATAATACTACCTAATTATTCAATAGAATTTTATGAAATTCAACATACAACCTATGCTACTGTAAATGATTTTTATGCTATATATTTTATTTTCTTAACTTTACCATTGCAAAATAAAGAACACGTTTTACAAATCGATTCTTTTCGAAACTGTTTACATAATATTTAATTATTAGTTTATTATCAATTACTCTTATAAGAAGTAATCTAGTAACAAATATTTTCATAGCTTTCTCTACGCCGTTGAAATTAACTAAATTAAATTCAATCTCGTTCAATTCAAAATGGAGAGAATGTAGTTTAAATGATTTCTTCACGTCTTGATATTGTTTTTGACGAATTATTGACGTCATTATCGTATTTCGCAATAGAATGCAGCATGGTTATGACATCAATACACGTCATGGTTTAAAAATATAAATATACCAATTATAATAAATATAATTACACCATTATTGCTGTAATTATATTAATTACACATTTGAATTATGATATTTCACATTATGTGTCTCATACAATGTACATTAACAAATTTTTAACCATGATTAATAATCTTTATAATTCATGAATTCACTGTTCTCCATAAATTGAACGGAAACATGTAGTTCTGAAAAGAATTAATTGTGTATATTCAATATTGTATATTCCGCAATTTTATTGTGGTTAAAGATTACCGATTAAATTTTAAATTATTTGGCTTAACAAATTATGGTTCATTTACATTTGTCTCATCCTGTAAAGCAGTGTTTCCCAAAGTGTGGTACGCCTTACCGATTAAATTTTAAATTATTTGGCTTAACAAATTATGGTTCATTTACATTTGTCTCTTCCTGTAAACCAGTGTTTCCCAAAGTGTGGTACGCGTACCCCCAGGGGTACGGGAAGAGTTTGTTGGGGGTACACGTTGCACCGAAGTTTGGTGGGGATATGCACTGCACCGTGCTTAGCTGAGCCTAATTCTATGTTCTCATGAATCAAGTCAAGACAGTCTTGTGAGGCGTGAGATGGTCCAGTGTGACACGGCGTGAATATACCGCCACTTCGTTATAGAGACAACTTACTTCGTAAAATACATCCCATTTTTTTGACGAGGGGTACTCAGCGTTACGAAAATTATAGAAGGGGCACACATATGTTAAAAGTTTGGGAAACACTGCGAGTGTAAAGGAATAAAGATATTAACAAGCGTTACGAAAATTATAGAAGGGGTACACATATGTTAAAAGTTTGGGAAACACTGCTGTAAAGGAATAAAGATATCAACGATATTATGCTAATTATGCAGTAGATATTATTATTTTTATATAAATATTTCTGAATATTTATACATTATTTTAAATTTAAATTGTCAAGTGATTGTTTGTTTGCTCTTTTTCGATGTCAAACAAAATGAAAAATAAACTGTTAGATTACATTACTATATTGAGAAATAGAATGTATAATAAAATAAAAATAGGACAGGTCAAAGTCAACTTCCTCACAAACATATTATTCATAAATAATTCAAACTAAAATAATATATATACAAAACAGAGGCAAAGATCAACTACAGTGTTTTCAAATAAAAATAAATTATTATTAAAATAAACAACATAGGCAGATGATGTGGAAAAGGTGATTCAAAAAATTAGCTTTCCATATCTGTTATGCAATAATTATTAATAAACTGTGGAAAAATTTCAGTAGATAGTTGTCAATGTGTTTCAGTATGATATTCATTGAAATGTCTCTCTTCAAATCTGACTAATGTTTTAAATAGTTGTTTTAAACATCAATCAAATATTAAAAACAATTATATTTTAAACAGTTGTTTATACTTACATTAAATCTTTGGCTTATATTTTTATTAATTAATAAAAACAGATTTTTTTAACATGGAATTTTCATTACAGGATAAATATTTTATTTTTTTCTACTTGTTAGGAAGCATCTCAGGAGCAATAGTCTATACGTATATTTGTTGTTAGAAAATATATGAATTTTAAGAATCATAAAATATAGGCAGTTCCCAAAGCAATATCTGGATTTTATCTTAGGTCCTCAAGGTTATAAAATAATCTGGAAATATTTTTCAGCATCGAATGGATCATTCCAAGAAACTCTATGTATCAAAACATATATATGTTAGAGGATATAGTATATAGTACTAGTGTGTCACAATGATGTAGCACTAAAAATAGCTATAATAAAGAATAAGCACATAAATAACATAGTAAAGTAATCTCTTATCATTTTGAAGGATCCAGATACAATTCCAAGTCTCACGCTTTCAGTTTTTCTAGAGGGGTAGTCCAGGTCCAGCTCATTAGTTGAAAATAATTCTTTGTAAGTACAGATCTATGTATGTCAGATCTACCTAAGTCAGAGATTGCCTTTATATTTAATAATAAAGTAAATAATATTTATTATTGATAGATTTCTCTAAAACAGGGATATCTTACCAGCAAAGTATGAAATGCAGACATTATATAGAATGCCTGGCGTTTTTAGACAAAGTATGAAACAATTAATATTATATATACTTTGCTTAGGCATTATATAGAATGATTGATGCTATTTAGGCAAAGTATAAAATACTTCTGCTCAGTGCCGGATCAAAGCCAACTGGATTGATTGCATCAATCTGGCCCCCACGTTGAGGCAAAATGAAATCATGAAAAGACTAATAAATGAGGAATAATCATTTAGATTTACTATTATAGATGGGTATTTACACCCCAGTTTTCAAACATCTAATTTTTAAAAGATCCACAAAAAGAAAAAATTTTTTTGGAAAAATTGAATGTAAATGAATTGATTTTATTTTATCTCTTGGAACAGTAGCACTGAAGTAGATGAAATTCGCATTTTTATATGTAAATATAAAACCAGAAGATCTTAGCCATAGGAAATAAGTTATATACTATAAATGGAACAACAAGTGAGTATTTTTTTAAATGATGTGATTTTCAACAAGTGAATCATTAATTCAGTTCTTCTCAGGAATGTTATCGAAGGTTCTACTGTTATTATTGATAATTGATGAAGATATAGTCAATTGTAATAATCAGTTTAAAAACATTTTAAGGTAAATCATTCAAAAAACTTCACAGATTTTGACTTTTCCTGGAAAAATATGCAGACAATTTTAAAATGTTCAGCTCACTTAAAAAATATTCCTAAAATCTGCTTAAAATATAATTCATCAGATAAATAGTTATTTTTATTTTTGAGACACAATGAATCAAATATATTTTGCACCTTGTTTGACAAAATTATTGATATTTTTAAAGTTCCTTTAAATTTTTATTTTGCACCCTGTTTGACAAAATTATTGATATTTTTAAAGTTCCTTTAATTTTCATAAATAAGTATTAATTTAATATCTCTTGTGTATTTTCCTATTGATTTAATTTGTCCAAAATGAAAATCTCTCCATTATGATATAATTATAATAATAATATAATTATATTATTTTGCAATGTTACTGCAATCACATTTGTCATTGCTGAAAGAAGTAACATTCTATCAAATGAAAGTGCTTCAGATACAAATAAATGTTTATTTATTGTCACTGATAAGCAAATTAAATATATGTGACTATCTCAAACTCATCAATAACACTGATTCTTGTATTTTTGAATAGAAAATTTTTAATGCATATATGCGTCCATATTTCATACCAATAGCTTTAACTAGGCATTTATGCATTCATAGCAATCAAAGAATTAAAAATTGTGTATTTATTTATAAACATTACTTACTTTATTTATGCATATCAGATATATGTTATAATTTTCACTGTTTGACAAAATTATTGATATTTTTAAAGTTCCTTTAAATTTTCATAAATAAATATTAATTTAACATCTTTCGTGTATTTTCATATGTTGATTTCATGAGTTTATTTTAATACTTTGCCTAAATAGCATCAGTCATTCTATATAATGCCTAGGCAAAGTATATACAGAGTGTAAATTATCTCCTTCAAAAAACTACACTATGACGTAGACGAAATTCAGGCGATTAAAGTGATATAAGATACTTGGGGTCGCAAATCACAAGCAACGCCGTAAATTGAACCTCAAACTAAGCTGAAAGTCTCGTAAGTAGGCAGTACTCGCTGAGGGTAGCGCTCTTGGTACAGTCGTCTTGCTGCCAGTGCATTGCCACGAGCCTCGCCAAAACACATATACATGTTGGCTAACTCTCACTGATAAGCAAATTAAATATATGTGACTATCTCGAACTCATCAATAACACTGATTCTTGTATTTTTGAATAGAAAATTTTTAATGCATATATGCGTCCATATTTCATACCAATAGCTTTAACTAGGCATTTATGCATTCATAGCAATCAAAGAATTAAAAATTGCGTATTTATTTATAAACATTACTTACTTTATTTATGCATATCAGATATATGTTATAATTTTCACTTTTTGACAAAATTATTGACATTTTTAAAGTTCCTTTATTTTCATAAATAAATATTAATTTAACATCTTTCGTGTATTTTCATATGTTGATTTCATGAGTTTATTTTAATACTTTGCCTAAATAGCATCAGTCATTCTATACAATGCCTGCATTTCATACTTTGTCGGTAACAGATACACAAACCACAGGCCGCATGTGGCCCACTGCTTATTTGTTGGTGGCCTGCCGCAGCATGTGTTATTTTAACAAGTCACACAATCAACAAAATATTATTTGTAGTTTTTGAACAATGCATTTCAAATTAATATTTTGTGATGTCAAATTATTTTTACAGTGGTTCAATAATAATGTTTTTAAACAATAAAGTAAAATAATAATCATATTTGTAATAATAAACATTTTTTTATTTTTATTATGTGTGTGAAATGGGTAATTACAAAATTGTATATGCGCACAAGGTATCACTGATGCTTAACTAATGAAAACTTAGAATTAATTTTGCGTTTGAGTACTACAAACCTAATACAAAAAATTTTTAAATCAATGCATACCATGAATCTAATTAAAAATTCTTTGTTTACTTTTGATTACGTTTCTTTATAACACACAATTAATTAACATGATATGATATATAACTTTTGTAGTTTTTTTGATGTTCCTCCTAAAAGTGACAGTGAATCTATGCAGCCCTTGGTCTTGACAAGTCTGTGCATCCCTGCTCTAGAAGTTTCTTCCTGCCAATCTAATCACATATTTTTACATCAGCATTTTCAGTAATAACACAAATCTCTTCCTTATTAGAATCATGCATATTTTAAAATCCAATACTTCTTAATCTTCAGGGATTAAAGTGATCAGATCAGATATATGTTTATTAATAATCATATTTCTATATTTACAAACTAAATTATATTTAATACTGTAATTGTTAGAATAATTGATCCAATAATAGGACAAAAATGATTTTTTAAAGTGCATATTTTAAAATCCAATACTTCTTAATCTTCAGGGATTAAAGTGATCAGATCAGATATCAGAGTATTTACTCATATAATTTAATAAATATACGTAAAATATTTATAAATAGAAATTATTTATTTATATTAAACTTGATTTGATTAAGTAATGAATTTGGTTATAGACAGATAAATATTATGAAGAGAGTTAGTCATAAAGCATTTGGCTCTGGGATCCATATGATGAGGGTGCAAATAAAAATATTAAAAGTACAAAGGCGCTAACCAGTGTCCAAAAAAAGTTTAAAAATTCAAAAGTAGGAGTACCAACTTCCTACTGTTGAATGTGATCTTTAAAAATAATATTCAGTACAATTTAGAATATTTATTATATTTGATTTATTTGGTCGAGAAATATATTTTAATATGATGATTCTATTTATTAATATAGATATGTGGACAAAAGATTTAGATATTGGACAGATCAGGGAATTGAATCGCAGACAAAACTTGAATTTTTAAAAGGACTTACTTTTAGTGAGGTAACTATAATATTATCTATTATTCCTGATGTATTTCTTAACTTAAAATATAATAGGAGCAATGATAAAACAAGAATAGCTGAATATATTTATTAAAAAGATATATTTTTAATTAAAATGATGCAGTAGTGTATTAAGTAAAAATAATTTTTTTATATCAATCTTCTTATTACCACTTCATAAGTATGAGCAGATATATTATTTCAAAAATATAATTATTGTACATCATAAAAAATATCTAAAAACACAACGTATCCAAAAATAAAGTTATCGATCAATGCTAAATGTGATTTTTAACTTTGAATTTCGTGCGAATAATTTAAAAATGGTTTTTCTGAAAAATAATATTATAAATCATTAATTATATATGTTACCGGCAAAGTATGAAATGCAGGCATTGTATAGAATGCCTGGCGTGGCATTGTATAGAATGCCTAGGCAATATATAGAATGCCTGGCATTTTAACGCAAAGTATGAAACGATTAATATTATATATACTTTGCCTAGGCATTGTATATAGAATGATTGATGCTATTTAGGAAAAGTATAAAATACTTCTGCTCAGTGCCGGATCTAAGCCAAATCGATCCAATCGATCGATTGCACCAATCTGGCCCCGCGTTGAGGCAAAGTAAAATCATGAAAAGACTAATAAACGAAGAATAATCGTTTAGATTTACTATTATAGATGGGCATTTACACCCCAGCCTTCGAACATCTAATTTTTAAAAGATTCACAAAAAAACTTTTTGGGAAAAATTGAATGTAAATGAATTGATTTTATTTTATCTCTTGGAACAGTAGTACTGAAGTAGATGAAACTCGCATTTTTAATGTAAATATAAGGCCGGAATATCTTAGCCATAGGAAATGAGTTATATACTATAAATGGAATTTACAGGTCGGCCTGATTGGTCGCGTGGAAACGCTTCGGCTTTCCACTCTGGAGGACCCGGGTTCGAGTAGGCCGGATTGGCCGCGTAGAAACGCTTCAGCTTTCCACTCTGGAGGACCCGGGTCCCACCCCTTGAAAATATTTATCATGGGATCCGGGCCCGGCCCGTCGATCTCCGTCCTCCACAATTCGGCTAACCCCTCCGCAGGGGTGGGTAGCTTGTTTCGCCCCGTCACTTAATATTCTCCCTGAATGGAAAGTGGCGTCATCTATTAACAAAAAAATGGAATTTGCAGAATAACAAGTGAGTAGTTTTTAAAATGATGTGATATTCAACAAGTGAATCATTAATTCTTTTCTTATCAGGACTGTTATCGAAGGTTCTACTGTTATTATTTGATAATTGATGAACATATAGCCAATGGTAATAATTAGTTTAAAAACATTTTAAGGAAAAATCATTCAAAAGACGTTACAGATTTTGACTTTTCCTGGAAAATATGCAGACAATTTTAAAATGTTCAGCTCACTTTAAAAATATTCTTAAAATCTACTCAAAATATCAGATAGTTTTTTATTTTTATTTTTGAGAGACAATGAATTAATTATATTTTGCACCCTGTTTGACAAAATTATTGATATTTTTAAAGTTCCTTTAAATTTTCATAAATAAGTATTAATTTAACATCTTTTGTGTATTTTCATATGTTGATTTCATGACTCTCTTTTAATACTTTGCCTAAATAGCATCAGTCATTCTATATAATGCCTAGGCATTATATACAATGCCTAGGCAAAGTATATATAATATTAATCCTTTCATACTTTGCATAAAAACGCCAGGCATTCTATACAATGACTGCATTTCGTACTTTGCCGCTAACATTATTATGTAGATTAGCTAATAAGAAAACATTCGCTCAAAATCTATGATGTTTTTCTTTTTGAAATACTTTATTGATGAACGCCAGAAAATGAAATAAAAGGCAATTATACAAAACATTTTTTTTTTTTATGAAGCTTCAATTAATTTTGTAAAATTATTAAAAGAAATTTTTGCATTATTAATAGAATAAATGAAACATAAATAAAATTAAAATATCATGTAAAATAAAACTTTTTTAAACAAAAGAATTTAATTAAAATTAAATCATATTTTTTTCAGTTTCATTTTTTAATAAAAATATTCATGGTATGATATATGAAGAACTTTGTATAATATTTAATGTTTTCCTCCCAATTAAATACTAAAATTTATAGAATATTTTTAAATTCATATAATTACTTCAGGAATTAGCATTTCATATACAGTGTTTCATTATGAGATTTTTAATAACGAGGATTCTAAATACAATTCAATAACTAGGGATACTATTCTAATTTTTACTTGAGAAATACAACTTGAGCAGAATATCTAAAATAATTAATTTAAAACTTTTATAGCCACTTACTGAAAACTTGATAAAAGCATATAAACTTCACGGAAGATTATATGGGTGAGTAATTGTCTGAATTTTCTATAATATTTTTTACAGGAAAATTTCATTGTTTATAATTTCATATAATAATAATTTTATTTTCATTAAATGAGAACTAATTCTATTGTAATCGATAAAAGAAATTAATTTATAATTTCTAGAGTTCATTTGTGAAAAAATTTCTTGTCACAATTTTTATTGTTTATAGGATAACAATGCATTTAAAATGATTCATTTCACCATTTTCAAAATACACATAATAAATTTTTTTCATAAAATTTAGTTCAGGATATTTTTATTTTTCTAAAATAATATTAGATTTTGTAACTGTCTGTTTGAGATAAAATTCAAATAAATAAATTTATTTAATTCAAAATTATTTTTCTAATAATTTACTTAAAAACAAGAAGTAAAAACTTTCATAAGAGTGAATTTATATTAAAATTATACAGATTGATATATAAACAAGTCAGTGAATAACAATAGATATATCGATTAAAATATAAACTGCCTTGCTAAAATTTAATAATAATTTATAAAGATAATTCCAGGTTTGTTACTCATTATTTTGGATAGAATCATAATTTTTTCTGATTTGCACATTTCTATTATTACGAATGGGGCAAGCAATATGAAATTGCCATTTCAAAGCTCATTTTGTGTTGGCCAGTACTCGTGATGAGATCAGAGGGTTGAAAGGTAAGATCAAACTCTTATACCAATGCAGTCCAAAATTCCAGACAAATCAGATACGGAACTCAAAATCGTTCCAAAACTTCAACTTAAAAAGTTCCAGATTCGCCAACTGAACTTTACTTCTCTTTCCTTGATTTTTGACTTTGACAAAGCAAAACAATGAGATAATAATATCACTGATATGATAATATCAGCATATCATCTCATTGTTTTGCCTTGAAATATTCATCCAGACTTCTACAAAAAGTAGCTGACTACTTTTTCATTCATTTTTAACAATTTCTTTTTTTTACCAGATATTACATGGATTTATATTTGATATTATATTCTTTATTGTATTTGTGGTGCGGCTTTACGTCGATTTCCATTCAGCAGTACTAAGCAACACGGCATTCCAATGTCTACCATGCCGCTCACACCTCAGGCTTGTTTGGTCAGGAAATGTCGTCACTTTCTATTCTCTAAGAATATTAAGTGATGGGGCGAAACAAATTTTCCACAGTCTGCGCATCCTGCGGAGAGATCAGCCGTATTGTAGAGGTTGGAATCGACAGTCAGGACCCAAACCAATCATAAATATTTTCAATGGGTACCCGATACTCGAATCCGGATTCGCCAGAGTGAAAAGCCAAAGCGTTTTACGAAGCCAATCAAGCCAAATTGTACACCTCACTGATAAGAAGAGCCGCCATGTGGATGATTGGCTTCCATGACTCAGTCCATCCTGAAGAACTTTGAGATTGTGGGCTACAGGAATTGAACCAGAATTCTCCAGAGTGGAATCACAGCCCGCTTTCATCGCGGCCATTCAGTCAATCCTTCCGAAATTTAGATTAATTTAATATGCCGCAGAATCCCGTAAAGGATATTTCTGGTATCCTTTGCGGATACCGGTGATAGCAACTTCAAAGCCCATCATATGCTGGCAGTGATATCTTATAAATATATGTTACAGGTAAAGACTGAACTTGGATAATGTTGACATTATCCAATATTGAGATTATCCAAATTACGTGAATAATGTTCAATAAGAAGTGGCTGTTTACTTATTTTTCGATGTTTGTTTTTGGATGTTTATACGGCTGGATATTCCTGGCATTATCCAGTCGCTCTTGAATAATCTTACATTCTAAATTTGAAGAAAGAATTGCACATGCGCAATTTATGTTTATTAACCTCGTGGTAGTGTAACTGTATAGAAATAGCAACGTCATCTGATGTGAGCGTAGATGAAAAACAGTTTTACCGGCCATTCAAGTCGGCCGGATGGCCGCGTGGTAAAGCTTTGGCTTACTACCCTGGAGGATCCGGGTTCAAATCCGGGTCCCACACCTCCAATTTTTCAGGAGGGGTCCGGGCCCGGCTTGTTGAACACCATCCTTCAACCATCTGGTTGACCCCATCATGGGTGCTGGCCAGCCTGTGTTGGGAGCTATAAATGGCCGCCGCCAGATACAGAATATCCCATGAGGATATGGCGGCGTAATAAAACTAACCTAACCTAACCGGCCATTCAACGATATGTTGCCTAACAAACGTGGTGATAATTCGTCATATTTGACGAATGATAAGTATCGGGAAATTGTAGATGAAGTTAAACGTGCTAAATTGAAAGAAAAGAAGACCTCATTGTTATCGCTGACTTAGGCCTAAACAATTCGACATAATCACCATAAATGACTAAGAAAAACTGATAGCTCCAGTGTCTGGTGGCAACATCTCATTTTTATACTTTGTTACTAATGAATAGTTATTCGATATTTTATTTCAAACAAATATCAGTGTTGGTCACTGGGAGAAGCATAGGATGATGGCGGAACTGAAGAAAAAATACAAAAATATGACTCAAGAGGTAGTTCCATTGTTTTTAAATCTATGTATTCCCTGTCAAAAAACTGACATCTCAAAAAAGGGGTTAATTACACTCCGATGATTTTTTTCCGAAACAAATAACAAGGGCCAAGTGGACTTAATAGATATGCAACTCAGTTGATGGAAATTATCATTTCTTAATGGTCTATCAAAACCACTTGACAGAATTTGTTCAGTTGAGGGTTCTAATATCAAAAAGGGCACAAGAAGTAGCGGAACATTTAAGAGATACATTTTATATTTTTGAAGCGCCTGCTGTTCTACAGTCTGAAAGAAGGACGACAGTTCGCAAACAGAATAGTAGAAGAGCTTAAGTTAATGTGGAAGGGTTTGGCCATAATCCACGATAAATTCGATATAGTCAGAGTCAGGGAAACGTAGAAAGAGCCAAACAAGACATATAAAATATGTTGTGCACTTGTGAGGCCCGCATGGCCCGTTGAGCCCGCAAGATGAACGTTTGACGATTCTCAACAGGCGGATAGCCTAGCAGCGGTGTGTGGTGTGTGTAAGGACAGGTAACGAGATGTTAGACACAGACCGATTCGGAGACAACGTTTGTACGAACAAACATCTTCCTTTATTGGAGAGAGAGTGCTTTACAAAGAATAGACCCGACAATTATGGTCGGAGGACAATACCTTTTACAAATAAAAATCAGAGAGATGTTCCCTTCTGCAATGTCTTCGGGTGTAGTCTTGTCTCCTTCGGTTGGGTTCGGCGGCTGATCTTCGGAGCTCGGACGAAATGCGGACTCCCGTTGTAGATGAGTACGGACTCAGGATAGTTGGCAGTTCCCACAAGATGTTTTACGAATGTCCAAAATTCGTCGAACTCCCGGAGAGAGAATTTTGGGTGCCACAGGGCGGCCTTTTCTTCCTTGCAAGCAAAACCACACATATAGTTCAATGTCCGAACGTGAGCTCGGGTGTGCGCCGATGAACGGGAACAAATAAAAGAGAACGACCAACTTCTCCACTGGATACGTACTGACCGCTTATACCAGCGATCGGCGATTGGAGTTTGTGTCTGTCTCTTTCGACTCGCAGGAACCGACTCTCTTATTGAGTCCAAAAAAAAGGTGACTGTCTTCTGGCTCGGGCTAGAACCGACTGACTGTCTTTTTCCCGAATCCTCTCTTACCCTCTTGATTAGGACAATAAACATAATTTTACCGGGAAGTCGCTATGACAGAACGTGATATTTAGCCTAAATGCTCGGATTCCGATCGCTCCCGACTATTGTTTATTATTTCACTTGCAGGTGGGGTCTATAATCCCTGGACATCTGCACAGGCACGATCCTTCGCCCGCGATACGTAATCTCTTTTTATTTTTGGAAATTTACGACGCTGGGAACGAAGGTTCGCGTCGGGTAATGCAATTCGGTAAATACTTTCTTTTCAACTCTAACGTTATTCACATCAATCCCACCAAACACCTGCACGACATTCGAGCCCTCGTGCAGCCCGAACTGAATCGTGTTTATTGTTCTTTCGGGGGTGGTATAGAACGGAGCATTTCGGACCGGCTGGAATAAAGACGCATTCCCGTTGTTGACTACAAAGATGTCAACTCCACAAAATTACGATCAAGTGCAGAATGACGTATTCCAGCGGGCCCTGGTTCACGGATCTCTACACACTTGGATAAGTGTGTAGAGATGGACAGACTTAAATGGACGGTATACATAATTGTTTGAAGAATTTGAGATTCGTCCAGATGATGAAAAATAGAGCTTATCATGATGGAATAAGAAGATCAGTGTCTGTGCACTCCATGGTGTACTCATAAAGGACTGAATCAAGTCGGGAAATCCTTGTTCTTGAGTTTAGCTCCTTGCCGAACTGTGATGGCGAAAGATTTGTCGCATCTGTGGTTCGAGTACATAATCTGCATAATACTGCTCTTTGCTGCTTCAGTAATGTTCCTCAGAGTACACACAAGTATACAGATCCCTCTGTCGGATTCGTCTTCTTCTACTTATTGCTTGAATAGCCTAATCAGTAGTACATGCGGTGGCATCTTTTTTGGGATATCTCATAATACGTAGATGATATTAAAAAACTTTCAAAACAAAAGTTTCTATGTATTATCCAATTATGCTAAAATCGGCATATGTTTCCATTGGAGATTTCAAGTTGACTCCTTGTACCCCTACTTCCGATGGACCCACAAAATTTTTATCATGCTCATTTGATTCTTCAAATGATACATTGGTAATACAAAATGGATATACATTGGTAATCAAAATTTTTGCTTATTTCCTACCTCTTCGCGTTTTTGAGAAAAAAGGGTGATACGGGTAGTAAGAAACACCGTGTATATATACAGCAATCCCATAGTCCCATAGTCCCATAGTCTCATAGTCCCATAGTCTCTCCCATAGTCTGGGTTTCACTATAGTTCGGATTGTAACTGTTAATAAAAATTTTTAATTTACTTTATTTATTTTAGAATAAATATGAAATGTAAGTGTGCTTGCTACTTACTACCTATATATTACTCGAATAGCCACTATGACGAACTAAGACAAGAAAGCTACTGCTCTAATGTTGTCAAATTTATCTGAACAACATTTGTTTATAGTGCCTTCCTCTCAAGTGCAATGTCGTCAGTTGTTTACCGCATTTGTTTATAGTGCCTGCCTCTCAAGTGCAATGTCATCAGTTGTTTACCACAAACGCTTAATTGAATCATTGAATGGGAACGAATACTGGGCATATCAGCGTTTGCGACTCATCAGAGGCGGTCCAGTTCAAGTGGGAATCCCCTTTACGCAGAGCGCCGCTCTGCGTTTGGAATGGCACCGAGCGGCCGATTTGGAGAAAGCGAATGCGTTCACCTGCTGGGCGAATCCTCTTTATCTATTTGTCTTCATGAGCTCGGACCCACTTTCTGTCCCCTTCTGTCTATTATAAATCTTTACAAAAGATTTTAATATTTAATGAGTATGAAATAAATATTAATGTAAAAATTTACGATTTAAAAAAAACATATGTGCAAATTGAAAATTTCTTGGAACTAATTATAATTTTTCTCATAGGTTACGTACCTCGAATAGTCCGGTTTCAATTAGTCCGGTAGGAAAGAGGAACCAATTAACCAGACTATGCGAGGTATTGCTGTATAATCCATGCCTGGCGTTGCCCCTCTTATTATATTTTTAAAGGTTTAAATAAAATTATGAATTCAATTTACATCAATTTTTCAACCTTTATTAAATGTTGTTTACAAGTATATTCACATCTTTGATCATTTAGTTGTAAATAAGCTGTTATTGTTGTCATCTATTGATGAAAGAAACTTATAATAATGCAATGTGTATATATATATATATATATATATATAACAAATACTAACAAAACTGCTTTTAAAGGATTCTAACTTAGAAACGTATAACTATAAGCACTACAAAGCAGTCCAGGAACGATCTTTTAAAAAATAAACTTTTTCATTTAGAGAGAAACGTTTTCGGCTTATATTAGCCCTCCTCAACTCTTATATATATATTATTTAAAGATTAGCATGATTATGAATGTTAATTAGGTTAGGTTAAGTTAGTTTTGGTTAAGCCGCTATATCCTCATGGGATATTCTATATCTGGCGGCGGCCACTTATAGACCCTTATGATCACAGGCTGGCCAACCCCTATGATGGGGTCAATCGGATGATTGAAAGATAAGATGCAACAGGTCGGGCTCGGACCCCTCCTGAAAATCTGGAGGTGTGGGACCCGGATTTGAACCAGAGTCTTGCAGGGTGGTAAGAACCAGCTTTAACACGCGGCAATCCGGCCGAGTTATAAATAATTTTAATTAATTATGGCATAAAAATTTCTGCACAATATTTAAAACACATTAATAATGTAAATGGTATTACTGCATCCAAATATTGTACAGTATTATACTACTGTATAATATTTGGATGCAGATTGAATTTCTATTAGCAGTAGCTATTTTCTAATATATTATCTGGGTTTCTTTACATTGTGCATCACAAAACACTTAAACTCATTATAACAGTTATAAGAGATTTGTTGCCATTATATATATTTCGACAGAATTTTTCGGTTCTTATATCATTGCTAGCTTTTCATAAAATATAGTATTTAACTAAAAATTATTTGTCTAATTGGGATATCGTAGAACTAAATTCTCTAGTGCAAGGATCCCAAAATTTCTGGAGTCGGGATCTTAATGAAATCCTTTATATTTCATTGACCGCAACTATAAAAATGCAATAAAAATAACAATATATTCTAACAACGATGTATGAGTTAATCGCAGTAAAGAGAATGTGTTTCTTAATTTATATTGAAAAATCTGGAATATTTAATGAAACTCTGAACATATCTAAATATAACTCGGGTTATATTTAGATATACTATACAAATCATTTAAAACTAAAATAATGGTTAACCAAACATAAAAATCTTTCAAAAAAGTGTTCGTTAACCGATCACCCACTGTATGTTCATTTGACATTTTTGACTTGTTTTGATGTCCCCTATTAGTACACAAAACTTTTATCAAAAAAGTTTTCGTCATGCATATTATTAATAAAAAAATATATTAAGCATGTGAATTTTATAGCAAAACTAGAATATAGTCATTTCAATTTCAGAACAAAGATCATTTTCAGAAATATGACTACTGTTGTTTACTGTTATATAACAGGAAATTCATTTTTTTATTCCATCTAGCATAGTATCATTTATTGTAACATTAATATATTAGTACACCTAGCCCTCGATTTGCACAGTACTCAATTTACACAGTTTTTAAATGGAAACAAAAAAATTTTTTTCTGTTTTATTTTGATTGTTTTGCATTATGCCATTTATAAATTAAAAGAGTATCATATTGTCACGTTTTGTGGGTTTACGAATTCGTAGAGATTAATAAAAAGTGAATACAGCTATATTTCGTATAGTCCAATTTATTCACACAAAACAAAATAATCTTGTTTCACTATAACTAAATTCAATACAAAATCCGATAATTATCTCATACAACACTAATTTATGTCTTTAATTCAGAATAACTCACAATTCTTCTTAGTCCAATGGTCTCCAAACTTTTTGATTGCGTACCCCTAAGACAGAAAAAGTAAATGGCGCCTTTGATTGTTTTGCATTATGCCATTTATAAATTAAAAGAGTATCATATTGTCACATTTCGTTGGTTTATGAATTCGTAGAGATTAATAAAGACTGAATCGTTTTGTGGGTTTACGAGATCGTAGAGATTAATAAAGAGTGAATACATTTTCGTATAGTCCAATTTATTCACACAAAACAAAATAATCTTGTTTCATTATAACTAAATCCAATATTTATCTCATATAACACTAATTACTAAATTCAATACAAAATCCGATAATTATCTCATACAACACTTATCTGTATGTCTTTAAACAGAATAACTCAGTTCTTCTTAGTCCACTTTTGCTTTCACAATTTATCACTCAATAATTCACAGTTCTTAGTCCACTTTCGCTTTCACAATTTATCGCTCTCTACAATTCTTCTTAGTCCACTTTCGCTTTCACAATTTATCGCTCACTATCAACTTTTACTGTCCAAGTCTCGCAGTTTAACTAAACTCAGCTCAGACTTGCAGCTCGTCTAATTTATGTTTGAATGCTTTTATTGTTTTTATTTGTATGGAATATTGTTAAGTTTTTTTTGTATTCGAAATGCTTTTATTGTTTTTATTTGTACATCATCTAAATTCAACTCACGCTTGCAGCTCGCCTATTTATGTTTTTGAATGCTTTTTATTTATACGGAATATTGTTAATTTTTGTGTTTGAATGCTTTTATTGTTTTTATTTGTACAGAATATTGTTAATTATTTGAATGCTTTTATTTTTATTTGTACGGAATATTGTTAATTTTTTTTGTGCCGTATTCGATGTTAATTAATGTTTATGTTTTCATTTTCAAAAATAAAGAAAAAATAAGCATTAAATTGTGTCTAAAAATTAATGAACCAATCCCTTTTTTTCCAACCATAAATTCTGTCTCTAAAAATTAATGAACCAATCCCCTTTTTTTCCTTTAATTCTTATCTCATTTTACACAGAAAATTGAAAAAGTATAAGCATTAAATTGTCTCTAAAAATTAATGGACCAAAAAAAGTATAACCATTAAATTGTGTCTAAAAATTAATGAACCAATCCCCTTTTTTTCCTTTAATCCTTATCTCATTTTATACAGAATCCCCTTTTTTCCTTTAATCCTTATCTCATTTTACACGGTTATAAACAACATATCCATAAATTGAAAAAGTATAAGCATTAAAGTGTCTCTAAAAATTAATGAACCAATCCCCTTTTTTTCCTTTAATCCTTATCTCATTTTACACGGTTATAAAGAGCATATCCTTGACTTTTCATTATCTTCTTTAGATCGATTTACACGTTTTACATTTTAATTGAACATATCATCCTTCTATTTTGTATGAATTCTGCATCTCCTTTTACACGGTTTCGGTTTGCACGATTTTTCCAGGAATGTATCTACCATGTAAATTGAGGGCTGAGTGTATATTAAATCTTAATATATTTAACTTTATAGAAAAACTATTCAAAAATCATAAATTATTTTTGTTATAGCATTCTATGTAATTACAATTTATTGCCATTTCACTTGTAGTTTCAATTATATGAATGACTAGTTTATTAGAAAATGCCCTGAAGGAGCAGAAAAAAGGTGAATATACTTGAGGTATCAAATGTTGAAAAGAAGTGTACAAGCATCATTACAAAACATACAAGACTTAAAATCAATTTTTAAAGCTGAAGTATATTTTAATCTTTGAACTTGGAAAAAATCTCTTCACCAAAAAAAGTATATTCTGCAGCATCACTTACAAAACTAAACCCCTTACTACTTATTAATTCTATAACGCTTTAGATTAGCTTCTATGTGCAAATAAATGCATCACCAGATATAGATTTACAGACCAAATCAAAATATAGTTTTGTAAGCGATGTTGCGGAATATACTTTTTCTGGTGAAGAGATTTTTTTCGAAGTTCAGAGATTAAAGTATACTTCAGCTTTAAAAATTGATTTTAAGTCTTGTATGTTTCGTAATAATGTTTGTATACTTCTTTTCAACATTTGATACCTCAAGTATAGTCACCTTTTTTCTGCCCCTTCAGGGCATTTTCTAATAAATTAGTCCATTACTTTGTGTTAGGCCAAAATTTCTTATTGAAGAAACTTTACAATATGTAGGATTACTGTACGCATAAGCTAACTCGTTGGTTGTAGCAAATTTGTGTTCACATGGCTGAAAACCCTTGATTCCCATTTTCTCAATTCATCTAATAAATTTTCTGCTAGGTTGCTTAAAAACGAAAAAGAAAAAATTTGCCCTCAGGCAGAGTTGAACTGCCTGTCGCCTTACTTCACAAGGTTGTAGAAATCTCGATGTTTTGAAAAATTTTGCCGATTTTAGCATTGAATAAAATCCATTCTAAACAAGACTTTTCAAAACAGAAAAAAGGTCCACTGAGATTTTCAGTCGCAGAACAATGTCAGAAAATTTCAGCAATTTTACGCAAAAATTGTAGCTTGTATCGGTTGTCTAACATGTGAAAATTCAATATCTATTTTCCATTACAATACGCTTATAGTACGACATATCTCAACGTGTTATACACCAAATTGTTCAGCTTATTAATGCGAATTGATTGTTACCATTACTGTTGAAATCGGAGCAATATTAAGTCCAAAAATCACCAAAATAAATTTATAACAATGGTACACTTACAGTATGATTTAGGTTGACTTAATATACATCATGTTGTTTGCCTCACTAAAACAAATCGAATGGTGCTATACACGGCAAAATCCAAGCAATATTGACTGACTTATTAAGTCCCGAATGTGCTGTTTCTGAAAATTTTGCAGTTTTGACCCTTTGCGAAGCCCCACTGTGGTTTTGTGAACCCAAATTTTTTCAACATTCTACACTCACCCCAATGGTCATCTAAAACAAAAGTTCAATTAAATCAGCCCAGTAGTTTCAGAGAAACACTATCATCAGCACCCCCTAATGTTAAATGAATGTGTCAAATATATTAGAGGTAGTGCTACCGCACTACCTCTGATTGATGCACAGCATAATTTTAAGTGAAAAAAAACTTAATTTATTGAAAAATTATAGTATTTTCAGCTTTAATAAGAAAATAGACATTCCATATATAACAATCTTTTGTTAAATTACTGAAGATAGCTTATTAAAGCTGAAAGTACTATAATTCTTCAATAAATTTAGTTTTTTCACTTAAAATTGTGCTGTTCATCAATCATTCATATAATTTAGACTTCCATATTTAAAACTATTAGTTTCATTCAATACAACTTCTAAAATTCCATATCCAACTCTTGCAATTATATTGCTGAATAGAATAGAATTCATGCATTATCCCAAAACAGGAAAATTATAGAATCACTTAAATTCAACAATTGACTATTCTTGCTTGCTTTATTATTTTTTTTCTTGCACTGAATTCATTCCTCCCCATCATGTTTTATTTTGTAGTTTATTTTGCAACAATAATTTTTATATTTAATTTTGAAATATATTTTCTGTGCTTTTCAGATTCTTGTAAAAATATATATTAGTTTTCTTCTATTTTTATAGCTGTTTATAAATTAATTTAGTTGTTTAACTTTATAATTAATGCAATAATTTCTATTTTATATAGCATTTGCATATTTATTTAAACCTTTCGCAAATTGATTGCATATTTATTTAACCCATTTGCGAATACATATGTTTTGCAAATTTATCTAAACTTTTTACAAATCTATTTAAATTATATGTGAAACAGTTGATAATTGACTTTAATGCACGATTCTATTCATCTGTTCCCTGAATGCGACTTTGGGTGTAAAATTTAAATCCACACACACACACACACACACACACACAGAGATATATATATAGGGTGATTCTGAATTCATCATCAATATTTAGTGGGGAGGTAAGGAATAGGAAAAGAAGACTATTTCCCATAGGAAAGCATGGGTGCAGACATCATGTAATAAGGCAACATGAGCCCAGTTCAATGATGGAAAGAAAACATAACAAGAAAGTGGCAGGAAAAAAAAAAAAAACATTTATTTGTGCATCGTTTGTACAGACTTATAAGAGGTGCTCGAAATTCTGACCATTTGCTAGAATACATGACTCACAATGACGTAGCATGGACAACTGGAATATGCCCGTCATTTCCTGGATGTTTGTGGCGGCAATCGATATATGTGCTACAAGATCCACAGCACTGGAAACAGGGGTCTCGTACATCATGTTTTTCATTGCATCCCATACAAAGAACTTGATTGGAGATAAATCCGGAGATCTTGTGGCCAACAAACCGGTCCACCACGACCAATCCATTGAACTCCAAATGTTCTGTCCAGGTAACCGCACACATCATTTGCAAAATGTGCAGGAGTGCAGTCATGCTGGAACCACATTCGCCAGAGAATATCAACAGGAACCTCGTTCATAAGACCCGGTAACACAGACTGAAGAAATACGAGGTAGTATGAGCTGTCCAAACGGCTTTGCGTGTAAGTGGGAGTTGTGGACACAAAGTGCCCCTACGCCGCCTTGCATTCGTCTGTGCCAATGCTTTCCTATGTGAAATAGTCTTCTTTTCCTATTTCCTACCTCCCCACCAAATATTGATGATGAATTCAGAATCACCCTGTATATATAACATAAGTGACAGTGATTCAAGTTCTCTGAAGTCTTCCGTTGCTCGATGGAGAGTTGTAGGAAGGCATGGAAATTATATATAAGGTTGTTTCTATGGAAAAAAAGAAACTGTTTGGTCAAATTTTATGAAGAAGGTTCTTCTGTAAAGGATGTGGCATCAAAATCAAGTATAAAATAGAATACGAGGAAAAGCATAATTAGAAAGTATAGAAGGGATAATTTTGGGATGCTAAACAAAGGAACACGAGGGAACAGGCCGAAACTACTTAATCTTGATATCCTTCGCCTAATAGATATAGTAGTTGAGAAAGAGCCAGAATTACTCTTATGAAAATCAGAAAGAAGCTTCTTGAATAAGACATTAAATTAAATATGTCTTCCATAAAAAATGCATTATATAGTAAATATTACTTCCAAGGATTATGCTAATTACATTATGGACATGTTTCTTTTGTTATCAGTCGCAGCTACTAGTCAACCACTGCACTAAATTTAATGTTACAATAAGGAAGAAATCTTACACTGCAATACATAAGAAATTTGCATGAAATTATTCATAGTGTAAAATTTATTTCTTATTGAATTTAAACATATTATATAATTTTATGCCCTATAATAATTTTTTAATAATGCACTAATTTCTCCAAGTTAAATTTTTATTTCAGATACAATACCTAAAAATGCTGATTTAATGTTATCTGACACTGCGATACGAAGGTCTGATGCCAAGTTTAATTTACTTCGATATTTAATTTTAATACCCATCATTGCAGAAAATGATACCTCACATAGGTAAGTAAAATCGAACGGTAAGAATGCATCGGCTGCTGTGTTTACTAAATCGGGATAATCAGATTTCACTCCCATCCACCAATCGTGAAGAGATTTTTGTTTAAATTCGTTTAGTAATGTACTGTCTTTTATATCGATTAACTGCTCTTGAAATGATATCGGCAGGTGTTCAATTTTCATTTTCAGTAAATGGTTATAAAATTCATTGAAATTCTTCTCCAGGAAGATCTGTGAACAGATTACAAAAATATGTTTCTAAACTTCATAAATGTGTAGATATTAGACTTTTTGTTTGTTCCACAATCACATTATTTCATCAACGAAATCAGATAGGGATGGAAACATTTCAAAACATCCATTTTCAAATTTCTCCTTTCACAGCACCATTTTCTTTCATACCCCAGATATCGTCTTGCGTACGCCCTGGGGTACGCGTACCCCACTTTGGAGACCACTGTCTAAGACTTAGTCCACTTTCGCTCCCCCAATTTATCGCTCTCTATTAACTTTTATTGTCCAAGTCTCGCAGTTCAACTAAACTCAACTCAGGTATTAACTTTTACTGTCCAAGTCTCGCAGTTCAACTAAACTCAACTCACGTTTGCAGCACGGCTATTTATGTTTGAATGCTTTTATTGTTTTTATTTGTATGGAATATTGTTAATTTATTTTTTTATATCGTATTCGATGTTAATTAATGTTTATGTTTTCATTTTCAAAAATAAATTGAAAAAATATAAGCATTAAATTGTGTCTAAAAATTAATCAACCAATTCCCTTTTTTTCTTCTAATCTTTATCTCATTTTACACAGTTATAAAGAACATATATCCTCGACTTTTCATTATCTTCTTTAGATCGATTTACATGGTTTACAGTTTAATTGAATCTTTTCATTATCTTCTTTAGATCGATTTACATGGTTTACAGTTTAATATATCCTACTATTATTATGAATTCTGCGTCTCGTTTTACACGGTTTCGGTTTGCACGATTTTTCCAAGAACATATCTACCGTGTAAATCGAGGGCTGAATGTATTTATTTTTTAAGCCACTTTTTCAGAACACTCCTTTTTGTTTCTTTCTTTCTTTTCTTTCTTCTCTTTCTTTAAATTATTCTGTATTTTATTATATTCCCCGGTAAAAATAAAACTTATTAAAACTGAATTAACTTATTCTCAATATATATTATAATACTGTATAATAGTATTCAATATAATAGAAAATAAAGTAATGATAAAGTTTTGAGAAATTATACTAAATCAGTATATAAATTAAAAATTAATTTAAAATATTTGAAAAATAATTTTGAGTCGTTCAAAAATGACCAAATTTCCACAATAAGCATTTTATATTTTTATATTTTAGTAATAAAATCTTTACTATTTTTTCTATTTCTGGATGTCACACGAAATATATGAAGATAAATAAAACTATTTTTAAATACTGTATAATAGTATTCAATATAATAGAAAATAAAGTAATGATAAAGTTTTGAGAAACTATACTAAATCAGTAAATAAATTAAAAATTAATTTTGAGTCGTTCAAAAATGACCAAATTTCCACAATAAACATTTTATATTTTTATATTTTAGTAGTAAAATCTTTACTATTTTTTCTATTTCCGGATGTCACACGAAATATATGAAGATAAATAAAACTATTTTTAATTGATTCCAATTTGACCCTTGATAGATTTCGATTATTTTAGAGACCTCTACTCTAGAGATTTGCTGGATCTTCTTTTTAAATATAATTTACAGCAAAAGTTTTATTTTTTTATTTATAAAATTTGCATAATAATTCAATAAGAACGCTAAAATTGATTATTAAAATTGTTCGAAACTTAAGAAAAATTGTGATATTTTTTGAAAACCCTATCGAAAATAATCTTTTGGAGAATTTAATATTTCATTTTATAATAGGGCCTATATTTGTAGAAATATTTCAGTTTTTCAAATTTATTAAAGCAATGTTTTATGAATATTGCAATTGCTTGAATATTGGCTATATAATGAAATATGCCATTAATTCTATTATAATTGAATTTTTATTACAGAACTTGCTTTCCATCTCCTATATTATGGATTTCTGAACCAGAACTTTTGAAATTCATATTAGTGAAACAGTTTCCTATGTTTCGAAATACAATGGTAAAAGCTTAGCCTTATTTTTCTTAATTTATATTTTTAAAAAAAGTTTATCATAAATCAAATGGATTATATGGCCGTTAAATAGTACTCATAACTCATTTGGCATCTGGAAAATCCAGAATCAATTCTTAGTATCATATTGGGAATGAATGGGCCAAAATTGAACTTTCCAGTAAAAGTTCAAGTTTGGCCCATTCATTCCCAATTTTCATACGGATACCAGTATGGATATGTGCAAACCTTCATCGGTTCCGAAATGGCTAATTAAGGAAATGCGCATACCTTACACCGCTAGTTGTAGTGTGGTATAAAATTATCTTAAGGAAAAATGATTCAATAAAAAATTATTTCAACTTTCTTTAACATAAATTAAGTTGAATTATTCAACATAAGTTAGACTTAAACTACATAGACTTAAACTAAAATATGTAATCAAATCCGATCAACTGTTCCAGATTTTATCACGGAATCCTACTCTGTGTTTCACATGACGACTGACTTCACTATGATGTGAACGTCATGTTGGGATTTTAAATGAACTTCACAAGTTTAATATAGATTTCTGGTTGAAATTTTCATTAAACATAACAAAAAGAAAGAAACGTAATCGTTATATTTATAAACAAAACGTTTAAATTGATATAATTATATCAGTTTAAACGAATCGAAGTTTCGTTTAAACTGAATATAAACGAAACTTTCTAATTATAAACTTAGAACTTAAACTGGTTTTCATTTTTTTAATTTAAATGACTTGATTGTTAAGAAAATAAACTATATTTACTATTTACTGTACATCAATTGCACTTTAATCTTTATACATGTTTGAAATTTATAAAAATAGATGTATTGTATTTATTATAATTTGTTATTTTATTTTATAGAAATTTGATTTCGGTAATTCTCTGTTTAAGAAGATGGTTGTATTCCTTGATGACGGAGATTGGAAGCGAATTCGAAATTTGATGAGTCCTACGTTTACTAGCAGCAGAATGAGAAAAGTAAAGAAATCTTATTCTTTGCATTTTATTAGAATAATAATAAATAATGATGCGATATATTTAAATTTTAAAAATGACTTAATTTGAATATTTATATGTATTTACAGATGGCATATTTGGTTAAACAGTCTGCAGAATCTTTGGCGAAACGTTTTAATGAACGTGCTGAGAAAGATGCAGAATTTAATTGCAAAGAGTAAGTATTCATTTTATGTAAGTTATATTAATTATGTCTCTAAATTTTTCATGGACAATATCAGAATCTATAGTGAGCAGTCAATATATGTAATGAGATATTTTAAAATTTGTTACTTAAGTCAGCTAATTGCGACTGATTTTCTTCCTAGAAAATATCGGATGTAACCATCAGAATAATAATTATAGCACACAGTATAATTATGTAATGAGATATTTTAAAATTTGTTACTTAAGTCAGCTAATTGCGACTGATTTTCTTCTTAGAAAATATCGGATGTAACCATCAGAATAATAATTATAGCATACAGTATAATTTTTTTTAATTCTAAGCGCCTAAATATATAATTTATGAATGCAGAGTTTACAATTCTGTTTACGAAAGCAGTACGAAACTTGCAAGGAAACTTCTCTTTAATAATTTTACAATAAGGAAGAAATCTTACACTGCAATACATAAGAAATTTGCATGAAATTATTCATAATGTAAAATTTATTTCTTATTGAATTTAAACATATTTTATTATTTTATGCCCTATAATAATTTTTTAGTAATGCACTAATTTCTCCAAGTTAAATTTTTATTTCAGATAAAATATTCATAGAAATATTGATCTATATGTAAATATTTGTTGCAGATTTATGAGTGCGTTTACTATCGACGTCATAGCCTCTACGGCCTTCGCTACAAATCTAAACACACAAGATGATGAAAATGTGGAATTTGTCAAAAAGGCTCGAATGTTAGCTAATAGAGACATGTCCAAGTTAGCTTTTTTTATAAGTTAGTAAATATATGTGCTAATATTTTAATAATTACAAGATTTGATGCATTTATGTTTGAATCATTTAAGTTAGTTAGCTTTTTTTATAAGTTAGTAAATATATGTGCTAATATTTTAATAATTACAAGATTTAATGCATTTATGTTTGAATCATTAATATAAGTTAATATATTTTAAAATTTTGATAAAAACAATATAAATTTTTCATAAATTTATTGTATTTCTTAATATATATGTAGAAAATTAAAAATAAAGTACTATATATAAAGAATATATATATCCAAAAATTTTTCTTTGATAGTAACGATTGCTCCCAAACTATCTGAATATTTCAACTTGGGATTTTTTCCAAACGAAATAACCAATTACTTCCGAACTGTCGTTTTGGAAATTTTGGAACGACGAAAAGAACAGAAAATCGTAAGAATTTTATTCAAAAATTTCTTTGATAGTTTAAAAGTTTAAAGCTATCGTTATAAAATACAGCATATCTTTAATAATTTTCAAACTGTTAAAGATTCTTTCTTATTTTATTAGCAAAAAGGAATGTTTTCTGAGTTAACCATAATTACAAATTATCTTATAGTGTTAAATATACAGGCCGAATTGGAATGATGATGGAATTAAATGAGCTTACATTACAGAAGTAAATATACGTTGTATGAGTATTGGCTAATCTATACAACATATGTTACGCCCAAACATCGAAATCGCACAATGACCGAAGAAAACAGTCACAAAGCATTGTGGTCAGTTCCAAACGACCAAACATCGATGATAAACATTATTTAGCTTCGTGGCCATCTGCGGGAACCACAACGCGTTGTAACTCCGCCAAAACCAATACACATTTTGAGCGTTTTGAAACAATCACAAACTGTTCAGAAACAGATCAGGACATGTGTTTGTTATTATACTCTCCGTGTAAGTGCGGCGGGATGACCGCGTGGTAATGCGTTGGCTTGTCACATAGGAGGAGCCAGATTCGCGTCCCGAGTTTGGCATCTTCTGAAAAGTTTTTCGGGGATATGGGCCCGGCCCGTCGATCCCCGTCCTTCATCATCCAGTCCCCCATCACAGTGTGGGTGTAGCCAGTGGTTGGAAATGGCCCCGCCCCTTAGTAATCTGACTGATTGGAAAGGGGCGTAAAATGGCAAAAACAAAAAAGTACGCTCCGTGTTACTAGTAGTAGCGGAATTTCGCTACTGGTAACGGAATTTTGATAATTTAAGACTTGTTTATAGTCCAACGAAACTAACGTTTCGTTAGCGCCTAGAATAGGTGGGCAATTATTTTCTGCCGAGGGCCGAATTAACAATCTTCAGGATGAAGCGGGCCATACAAAAAAGTACGCTCCGTGTTACTAGTAGTAGCGGAATTTCGCTACTGGTAACGGAATTCTGATCATTTAAGACTTGTTTATAGTCCAACGAAGCTAACGTTTCGTTAGCGCCTAGAACGGGTGGGCAATTATTTTCTGCCGAATCTTCAGGATGAAGCGGGCCGTATAAAAATTGAAATTTACCAAAAGCCGAATTTAATCTTAGGCGCCATTTGTAATTATGTAATGAAATTGTTGATGATAACATTAGTTCATCTATTAATAATTAATAAAACTACTTTGACATAAAATGACTATTCAAGTTCAAGCAAGATTTATTCTTGCACAAACATATTCCTCTCACCATCACACCGGACAAGAATACTGGTTGCGCCAATTTATCTGTACACGTTCTTGTCAATCTCAGTATCGAGCAAGATTTATTCTTGCACAAACATATTCCTCTCACCATCACACCGGACAAGAATACTGGTTGCGCCAATTTATCTGTACACGTTCTTGTTAATCTCAGTATCGTGTGTAGCCACTTTTGTGATACACAAAAAATATATTCGTGTATCAATATTATTTAAAAAATATACTTTTCTTATGTTACTTTCTTAGTTTTGTTTGTATGCAAATAGTTCAAAATCATCCGTAGAAATTACTTTTTTCATTAGAAACATATAAAAATATACTTTTCTTGTGTTACTTTCTTAGTTTTGTTTGTATGCAAATAGTTCAAAATCAACCGTAGAAATTACTTTTTTCATTAGAAACATATAAAATAATTCGTCTTACAAATTAATATATTCAGACAATTTTCTTTAAAATATAAGTATTTTATTAAACTAATTGATGGCTAACAAGCTATTACATCAGAATGTTACAAAATTTAAGTACCTACGTAATTAATTTTGTAAAAACAAATTTACAACGTAATATGAGTGCTGAAATTTATTATGTTCATGGTTAAATATATCATCAAAATTTGGAGTAACTCGGTAGTGTATGTACACTAGCGAAAGTATCCATTATTTTATTTTTTTCGAGTTGAATTTTACAAGTGTGAGCCTTAAAATTGCAATGTATTCTAGTTTATGCGGCGGGCCGTATAAGATGCCTTCGCAGGCCGGATCCGGCTCGCGGGCCGCCTTTTGCACACCCCTGGCCTAGAACGTCTGTCATGCTGCGTTCTAATTTGCTTGTTTATAGTTAGTTTTATATAAACAAGAGTAATCTTTAAATGCCTCAATTAAAACCTATTTGAACCAAAGATCTTGATTTAAACACTCCGCAATTTTCTATAAAATGAAAAGCTTGGCTGCTGTCTGTTCCGCAAAGGTTCTCATCCAGTTTGATCTTTGGAAACCGAACTTAGCCTGATAAATTCCCGCGATCTGCGGGTATCATAAACTCCCTGGATCGAGATAGTCCCAGTGGATGGGACATTTTGGAGTGGCAACGAATATACCTTCATTAAAGTCTTCAATTATGTTTGAATTCGGAATTATTTCATCGAGACACAACAATGGATGAAGTTATAAATCATCACTGGTACATGATATCGTGGTGACGCCATTGATGACGATCTAGTGACATAATATGCTGACGTCAAAATTGAATACAGAAAACTAATTGTTCCAAATGCTATATTAAATGGATTACATAACAAAATAACATTGTCAATCTAATATCCATAAAGTTTATAAATTCACAGAATCCGGACCTGACCTGTAAAACTCCATTTTTCAACTTTTCGATAGACTTAACCGGAATTGTGAGGAATGAAGGTTTTGTTATATTGTCAGACTTTTCAATCATATGATATGCTAGCTCTTGTTATATAATCCAATGATCATTGTGATTTAATATCTTCGATCTTGTGATCTAATATAATGTTTTATGAGTTAACAATGTTTTATATGTTATATGATTTTTAGAGTTATAAATTTTTCTTCTCTTCATTGGTTTTGTGTTGTTTTTGAATTAGACCATTACTAAGCAACGAGCTATTCCAGTATCACCATGAACTATCCAAACCAGTGATTACGCTTGGAACTTTTGAAAAAGTGCAGTGGTAAAAAATCCAAAATGGAATTCGGATCGTGAAAATGTAAAACAGTACTTAATTACGCAATTATTCAGCCGTTGGAGCTATGGATTTGAATTTTCACAGCTAAGTTTTCAAAATTTATCTACGAATATTGTATATGAATCAATATTGAAAGATTATTAATGATTGTTGAAGCATGAAACCTTTCGGAATTTGTAAAAAAAATTTAACTTTGTTATTGTGGAACCTCTATGAAACAAGAATGAATGTTTGTGGGAACATGAAAACTCACTATCTGTAATAGCAGCTGTACTTAAATCGGTTAAATGTAAGCGGTATTTATTCAAATGTAGATTAACTTTTTATTCATTCAGATGATGATGATACTGTTTCAAAAAGAAAAATTACTCTCACTATTTTTTGATTTGTATTATACAATTAAAGTTTAAATACTTAAATGGACATTTTACAAAGGATTTTTATTGCTTCTATTGTTCAGAAAGAGAAAACTTTGCGTATAAACAATTAAAATGGAATCAATAAGAATCGTCTTTTGTAAAAACATAAAATTATAAAAAAAAATTAATTTTATAATAATAATTATATTACAGAATGCAATTTGTATTATTGTAACATTAAATATTGTACTGTATATGTATTTTTAAACTAAATTTTTAATTTTTTTTTTAGAATTAAATTTTTTATTTCATTGATTTGTATAGAGAGGTAACGATTTTCTTCAACTAATGATGGATGCTCAAGGAGGAGTTCTGGAAAATTCTGCTGAAGATTTGAAAGAAATGTCGAATGAAATTAGCGATAATCAAATTCGACCTGAACATAAAAGTATTAAATTTTAATTATCCCACGACAATACACAGATTATTTTAGGATTATATACTGAACTATTATGAAAGAAATGTCGAATGAAATTAGCGATAATCAAATTCGACCTGAACATAAAAGTATTATATTTTAATTATTCCACGACAATACACAGATTATTTTAGGATTATATACTGAACTATCATTCTAGAAATGACATTGGACGAAATTGTTGCTCAGTGTGTTCTGTTTTTATTTGCCGGCCACGATACAACAACCACAGCATTGACATTCTTCTGCTACCAAATGGCATTAAATCCAGAATGGCAAGAGAAGTTATTGAAAGAGATCGACGACACTTGGAAAGAGCATGTAAGGAAACTTATATTTTATACATAACATATGTTTAATATTTTTGTAAAGATTATTTTGAATAATTATTTTTCTAACTTGCTTCTTGAAAAAATATTAAGTTAACAAAGAAAAGGTAATTTTTTGTTTGATATTGTAATATAAATTACTGTAAAGAAAATATGGTTATATTTACAATAGATCTACAATCCAATCATATTGCAAAAATCAGTATAAACTGAAAACAAATAAATTCGATTTTACTACTTGTTAGTACTTACCCGATTCAAGTTGTTAAAAAGTGGGGATAATTAATGAATATTCTGATGGTATATATTGTAAGAATATGATAATGAAAAATTATTTAAACTGGAATTATATTCTTTTGCAATGTAACGAAATATTATAAACAATTATCATCATGAAATAAAATGGGAACAGTTTGATTGGGGATAATTAATGAATATTCTGATGGTATATATTGTAAGAATATGATAATGAAAAAATATTTAAACTGGAATTATATTATTTTGCAATGTAACGAAATATTATAAACAATTATTATCATGAAATAAAATGGGAACAGTTTAACATTTAAAAGATAATTAAAACTGAAATTTATTTCTCAATTAATATTGCCGTCTTTTAATCAGACATAAATAAATTAAAGCTTTTGCTTCGAAATTGTTTCTTCAAAAATGTTTTCCAAACACAGTTTAATTATCTATTCGATAATCATATTTGAAAATTTCCCCCTCAGAGAATTTTAAATTATACTTGGAAATTTTTTTCATTGGCTTATACAAAGAAATCCTTCGATTTGTTTATTATAACTTTTATTCAAATAATAATTATCTAATTACAACTTAACAAGTTCTGTTGCATAAGCTTTGCATAATAAACAAGATAAATATGATAAAACATTATGTTATATTGTATTTAATTAAGAAGCTTTTAAAAATTTTAAGATTAATATTGAAATAAATAATCCTTAATAAATACATTCGTAGATATTAAAAACATTGATTTAATTAATAATTTGTTAAACAAAACGAATTATCCTAAATTTTCTCTAACGTGTCTTATAAAATATTTTATGAAATAAAGTAATAGCACGATCAATTAAAAATATTTTGCTTTCATGAATTATTATTTTTGCTGTTTGAAATAAATAATAATAATTTAATATGTATTTCAGGGTGATATCGATTTTGATATCTTTTCGAAAATGCCTTATCTGGATGCAATATTAAACGAATCATTACGAATGCAAACTCCTGGAGTAATGTAAGCATCAATTTTTAATTACACTATTTTTAAATTTCTATTTTAAGAATTATCGTGAAAAACGAATATTGTATAAAGTATAATAAAACGCATTTTTTAATAATATAAAAATATAATTTATTATTTTAGACTATCAAGAATTGTTTCTGAAGATTGTGAGTTAGGTAGTACGGGGATAAAATTAAAGAAAGGTATGCCTATTATAGTTCCAGTATATGCTATGCATCACGATCCCGAATGGTTTCCAGAACCAGAAAAATTTAATCCAGAAAGGTAAATTAAATTATTAAACGAATATAAATGCGAAGCAGTTTTAAATGATACTTTTTTTAGTGAATAAACATTAATGTTGGGCTGAGGAATTATATAGCTAAGTATACAACATTATAAGAGTTTTACTTTGTATTTTGATTATAACCTATAGTTTTAGCTTATTTTCCGAAGAAAAAGGATGCTTAAGATAGGCATCGTATCTATCCGCTATCTGTAGGCCCCTCAAAAGTAATTTTTAGGCTAATAAGCAAATTTTCATGAAATTCCTTAGTGATGATCTGCCATTAAAAAGTCACCTTGTTATCGCATTCTTTAATCCTGTATGGTGGAATTTAATTTTTATCAAAAATTATATTTTATATTATTGATAATAGATGACGCTAACCAATACTTAGCTTTTAGAGTCCCTAGATAGGTAGAATAGTGCAGTCAGCCGCCATTTTATATCCTGCTGCTGATCAATAATTACGGGTAACTTTATGGTAAGTAAACAATAATAATATATTTCTTTTCTAATTTATAAATACAGTAGTTGCTTATCTGGCAAAGAAAGATCATATTTGGAAAAGCTTTCTTTCCAATATTTTGTATCCACTTCTTTTTATCTTTTATTTCTTTTACTCTGCGGCAAAGGAAAGATTCTATCACTCTTTTCTGTTCGATTAGAACAGTAATTTATAGCACTACAGGATATGTTCTTAAAATATATCCAGAAAGCTTTGTATCCACTTCTTTTTATCTTTTATTTCTTTTACTCTGCGGCAAAGGAAAGATTCTATGACTCTTTTCTGTTCGATTAGAACAGTAATTTATAGCACTATAGGATATGTTCTTAAAATATATCCAGAAAGCTATGAAAGCAATGATAACTCCCTATCTACCAGGATATAAAATGGCCGATTTGACGGCGCAAAGGAATGCGCTACTCTATCTATCTGAGGACTCAGCTTAACGTTTAGTGCCATCTATTATCAATAATTTAAAGCTCAGGATAAGTTAGTTAAGCAGCCATATCACTCATGGAATATGTTTTATTTGGTTGCGGCATTTTAGAGTCCACCACAGCCTGTCAGTATCCATAATGGGCTTTGTCACACAGCTGTCCGATCGACGTCAATAAGATAAAGTATAAATGTTTACATACGCATATTATCAATTTCAGGGGCGGTTCGTGCATAGACATCTCCAATTTTTCTCGATATATAAATATATTTATTAATTCATTTGTGTTTGCTTGTAATATTTAATTTTATCATCAACAATTCTATACAATTCTCTTATTCTATATAAAAAATAATAATAATCTATTTTGTAGCATTTAGGAGAACGAAGGGCTTAGCGGCACTGGGTTTACCACTCTGCCATAATGCTATTCGCACAAGCATATCACGTCATAATGACATGCATGGATGCGAGCTATTAGTGTAATGCGGCACTGTCCATAGCACAGATTAGTTGATACAGATGGGACACTTCGCTTATTCGAAGGTGCTGCCACTATTAGCAATGCTTGGCGTTACCATAGGGGTTACTCATTTCACTTTTGTTGTAGATAGTGGAAGGTCGGTTATTATTATTTCTTTACCATGGGCGTTACTCATTTCACTTTTGTTGTAGATAATGAAAGGTCGGTTATTATTGTTTCTAACTTGTAGATAGTGGAAGATCGGTTATTATTGTTTCTACGAATCTTATGGTTTTATTACAAAAAACCTTTTATAATTAAAACTTTCAATAGATTAAAACTATAGGAAGGTCGGTTATTATTATTTCTGCGAATCTTATGGCAGTTTTATTATAAAAAATTTTTATAATTAAAACTTTCAATAGATTAAAACATCATTTTTATTAATAGCTGAGTTCTTTTCAAGAACTCTCCAAAAGAGGCGCTTCATTCATTTCTTGTATACAATAGAGTCTATGAGAGTGTCCTATTTGTCTCAAGTAATCTGTGGTCCATAGCGCAGTTTCACTGCTGTTTATATGCAGGTTGCGCCAATAGTAGCGTGTTCGTACTGTTTATACCTGTTTACTCCATTTCTTTAAATATTTGGACTTTGCAATTAAATAAATAACATTTTGAGTTATGCTAAACTATAGAATTTTATAAGTCGCACTAATCGAGGCCTACCTGTACACTATATTTACAGTGTATATGTCACCGATATACAGTATATACATGGATAGACTGCTGAATACTAGTAACGAATGAAGACGTTCCGCTGGTGGGATAAATCAATGTAGCAACGTCATAAAATCGACGATATTGCAAATTCACTTTGTTTTGATGGCCAGACGTATCCCATTTATGTTAGTTAATATGATGACCAGATCCAAATAATTAATAAAATGGATGTAGTACTCCAGTATGCACTCTTATACCACGTAACCTCGGTACTTATTGAGCAGTCTTTCCATGTATATATATCAATGTTATATGCATATTTTGAAAGTTGCAGCTCCCATGATTTCAAGTCACAACCCGCCACTGGTCAATTTACTATCGATAAAGACAATAAATTCATTTAAACTAATTTAAAATATTTTTAACTTAAAATTATTTGAAAATAAAACAGACGTTCCGAAAGTAAACGATTTTAATTCTTTCCGGAACTGCCTGTTTCTCTCTCTGCAGTTAAAATTTAAACATGAATGTATTATTTTCATAACACAGATCATATTGATATCAGAATTTTGTCATGATATATGATATAAATTCTGTCACGTTGGTGCCATTATTTTATATATCATCTTTTTACTATTACTTTTAGATTTTTCTTTTTTTAGATTTAAGTATGGTTCTCGCATATTTTAAATCAAAAATTTTAATTTTTAGATTTTTACCGGAGAATAAAAGTTATATTCACCCATATACATTTCTGCCATTCGGAGAAGGTCCCCGAAATTGCATAGGGATGAGATTTGTAACTATGGTAATGAAACTGTGTATTGTACATATGTTGAAGGATGTGAAATTTGTTGCTACTGAAGAAACTAGGGCAAGTATAACTAAATTGCTAAAATACTAAAGTTATTATTTTAAAAATTAGCCAAAATATTTAGAATATTTATAGATAAAATAAGATAATAGAGTTTGAAAATTTATCATTCGTGATTAACAGAAGCAAAATAAGTTTAATAATTATAAGACATTAAATAATTTTTTCTGGCATTATTTTTAAGTAGAAAATTTATAATAATTATATTTATCTATATTCTA